>QODF01000233.1:5028736-5080630 GCA_024372805.1 Oostethus manadensis | reverse complement strand
GAGATGCTGTGGCATGACCTTAAGAAGGCGCTTCATGCTAGAAAAGCCTCAAATAAAGCTGAATTACAACAATTGTGCAAAGATGAGTGGGCCAAAATTCCTCCAGAGCGTGTAAAAGACTTGTTGCAAGTTATGGCAAACGTTTGATTGCAGTTATTGCTGCTAAGGGTGCCCAACCCGTTATTAGGTGCAGGGGCAATCACTTTTTCACACAGGGCTATGTGGCTTTGGATTTTTTTCTCCCCAAATAATAAAAACTGCATTTTCTGTTTACTTGTGTTATCTTTGACTAACATTAAAATGTGTTTGATGAGCAGAAACATTTTGTGTGACAAACATGCAAAAGAACAAAAAGTCAGGAAGGGGGCAAAGAGTTTTTCACACCACTGTACATATAAAACATACAGCGTATTTAATACACATGTAATCAGCTCTTTTTAAACTGTATGGCCAACTTAACACGCCAACAGCAGTGCTCACTTCCAACACAGTGTTCTTAAACTTGCCCACACCTTTCTTCATTTTATCAACTCTAATGATCAAATGTGTCAATGTCTGCTTGAATTATGCAGAACGTGTGCGCTTGCTGTACAATAACGATGTCCTGTATTAATGCCATGTTTTCTGCGATAATTATGCAGCGCCAGCGTTCTGTTGATGCCTCTCTGAGTAATACGCAGTATTCTGTATTTCCATCTTTCTCCAAGAGCCCTACTTTGGATGCCTGCCACATAGTTGCTCACATGTAGATGCAGCACGGAAGAGCGGAAGAGCTGCTTCTCCAAACTCTGCAGCGTTTCTATACGTCCCTGCTCTCTGCGCTGGCTATGAATAATGTAAAGGAGCGATGCATATGCAGATCCGTTGCGGTATAACTTTGAGGGAAATCATGAAAAGGTGTCCAAAGGGCAGCGTGTTCTAATAAGTTATCGCAAACAGTTCCATCGTTTTGCAATATTCATTTCAAACAGGTCATCATGCGGGGCGACACAACCTTTAAGAGTCTTGACAATGCAATGCATTGCTAGATGGGAAATGATTTGGGCGCTACGTGGAAAATGAAGCGACAGCATGATGGATAGGTCATGAATTGTGAGTTGTAGGCAGGATGGTAGAGAAGGAGCAGGATTTTATTACCTCGGTAGGTATGTGTTCTTCCATTGAGCTTGGACCTGGTTTCTCCTTGCATGGATCTAAAAATGAAGAAAAGTATACTATTTGTCTGGGATTGCACTCTTGCCAGTCAGGCCTGGTCTAAACCATTCCAGATTCAGATTGCACAGAATCCGAGACTTCCCTGGCCCCCGCTGAGTTGCAGTCATTGGTCAGTCTACACTTCAATGATTGAGTTAAAGAGAGTTAGGTGATCGGTTGATTCGGTTGCCCATTCTCATGCAGCCATTGGCCAGTCTACACACGCAAGTAATACTGATTATATTGTTCTGCTGAGCGGTCCAAGAACTCACTGGCCAGTTTACACAGAAGTTGGCCGGTGCTGTCACCCAGTTTTCATGTAGGTAGTGGCCAGTCTGTACCTGAACCATTGCAAACAGCAATTAGTCGGTTCTGTCAGCCAGTTTTTATGCATTTGTGGTTTGGTCTACAGATCAATCATGAAAAGCGCTAACAGCGGTTGGTTGCTGGCCGGACGACATATTAATCACGCAGCAACGGTGATGAGACAGTTTTTTTTTGCTTTGTCTATTTGCTATGACTTTTCACCAATCATCAAAGCGGCAAATGTTTCCATGTACACCTCCGTCACCACAACCAGTCACTGTGATCAGTCGCTTCTGTCAGCAGTCATTGGCCGGTCTACACTTCCGTCAACGCAGCAACGGTGGTGAGTGGGTTCTGCAGTTTTGTCGTTGTGCAGTGGCAATACGGACCCTTTAACGATGTCGACTGAGACGCACAGATAGCCACTTCTGCACAGTTCTGTGTGTGTGTGTGTGTGTGTGTGTGTGTGTGTGCTGCATGCATTAATAGCTGACTTTCATGTCTGCAGTGGCCGTGATCCACATGATGTAACAACTCAATTGAAATATCATCAGAGCAGAGAGCCAAGTAGAAAGAAAACACACACACACAAGCGGAGCCGCCGCCCCAGCAGCAGCAGCTGCCAGCCCCCAAAACACACCTAAAATATTCATTAAGCGTTGCCACTTACATAAGCTCTCGGCCGTGCCTGGAGGGACTTGATTTATGTTAGGAACCCTCTTGTAAATGTCACACTAGACATAAATGCCTTTGTCTCCTGACTCACATGCTTCACCTTCCAAAAGCTTGTTTTACTGTGCGATTTCTAAAACGAGCAGTGGAAGTGGAAAACTATGAGTGAATGTTTTGCAGTGTGGCAGTAAAACATACTACATTGGCTTCCAGCAACTAAACTCACCGGTGCAACCGTCTTAGAGCGTAGTCATACTCGGCTAATCCCCGGGCCCGGCACGTTTGGAGTGTGTGAGCGGCTTTACTCTGAGCTCCTCCTGGATAACCGAGCTCCTCCTATTCGATCAGGAAATCATCAATCATTTAGAATGCAGTTCTATTGACAAATATGCTGTTCATATTTTGGCCCACTCCTCTTTGCAGATCCTCTCCAAGGCATTCATGTTTCGTGGCTGATGTTTGCCAACTCCAACCTTCAGCTCCCTCCACAGATTTTCTATGGGATTAAGGTCTGGAGACTGACTAGGCCACTCCATGACCTTAATATGCTTCTTCTTGAGCCAATCTTTTGTTGGCTTGGCCGTGTGTTTTGGATCATTGTCATGCTGGAATACCCAACCACGACCCATCTCACCCAACACTTGACGGTACATGGCCCCATCCATCCTCCCTTTGATGCGGTGCAATTGTCCTGTCCCCTTGGCAGAAAAACACCCCCAAAGCATAATGTTTCCACCTCCATATTTGACGGTGGGGACGGTGTTTTTGGAGTCATAGGCAGCATTCCTCCTCCTCCAAACACGGCGAGTTGAGTTGATGCCAAAGAGCTCAATTTTGGTCTCATCTGACCACAACACTTTCACCCAGTCTTCCTCTGAATCAGTCAGATGTTCAGTGGCAAACTTCAAACGGGCCTGTAGATGGACTTTCTTGAGCAGGGGGACCTTGCGGGCACAGCAGGATTTCAGTCCTTCACGGCGTAGTGTGTTACCAACTGTTTTTGTGGTGACTATGGTCCCAGCTGCCTTGAGATCATTGACAAGTTCCTCCCGAGTGGTTCTGGGCTGATTCCTCACCGTTCTCATTATCACTGAAACTCCACGAGGTGAGATCTTGCATGGAGCTCCAGACCGAGGGAGATTGGCAGTTAATTTATGTTTCTTCCATTTGCGAATAATTGCACCAACTGTTGTCACCAAATGGCGATGGTCTTGTAGCCCATTCCAGCCTTGTGTAGGTCCACAATCTTGTCCCTGACATCCTTGGAAAGCTCTTTGGTCTTGGCCATGGTGCAGAGTTTGGCATCTGGATTGATTGATTGCTTCTGTGGACAGGTCTCTTTTATACAGGTAACGAGCCGAGAGGGCTGCCAATGTCAGCTCGTTACCTGTATAAGATCCACCTGGGAGCTAGAGATCTTGCTGACAGATAGGGATCAAATACTTATTTCCTTCATGGAAATGCAAATTAATTTATAACTCTTTTTGAAACAAATTTTTCTGGATTTTTTTTGTCATTGTTGTCTCTCAGTGTTAAATAAAGCTACCATTGAAATTATAGACTGATCATTTCTTTGTTAGTGGGCAAACTTACACAATCAGCTGGGGTTCTAATTGTTTTTTCCCTCCCTGTAATTTCTTGAGGGACCTGACTCACAGAGGTTTGTTACAAAAGCCAAAGAATATTGTTGGTCATGCTGTGTAATAGTAAGTTCAATTCAGCAATACTCGGGTTGCAGTATTTTTAATGCTTTGAAGAGCTATTTGAATAAGCATATTGCATCCATTTAATTCCACAAATTCATGTTTGTAACAAAAGTTGATTAATAAAAAAAAATCCGTACCGAAATGGATCGGATCAAGACTATATTAATTTGGATCGGATGGAATGCCAAAAATGTGGATTGGGATATCCCTAATAGAAATGCAAAGCAAACACTGAAAAAAATCTGAAAGTCAAAACTCACGGCTGTGATCATCTGTAATTAAGAAGAGTCGTTTAATTAGAGGTCACAAGACGTAACCAATGACAGCCATCTTGCACAATAGAAAGCTAAAAGTGGAAATAATCCACAACGTGAGGGAACTTGCAGGCATGATGGGATCCGCCATTAAGCCCAGCGCGGCATGGATGGCTTTGCGCGGGCACACCCTTGATGATGTGGCATCGATGTCTAAGAGCAGGCATATAACGAAGACAACTAAATGAGCGTCTTTATCAGGAAGGTGAGTGGGGGTCCTTACGGCAGGAAACAGTTCATCTGTCCTAAGACAGCTCCCAGAACGAGCAGATGTCTCAAATATTTACATGAGGTGTGCTTCGACATTCAATCTCTGTCCTGAACTTCCTCTCTCTTGGTCTCTGCGGTGTCAAGTTTACGTGCTTCCTCTGAGGGGATTCTCTCTAAACACTTTTATTAGACGTATCAAGGAAAACCAAATATTTGCACAAAGGGCCGACGGCGTATCAATCAAGAAAGGAGGCTCCTGAAAGGAGGGCACAACAAGTGAAGTTGGCTACATTAACATTTTGCTGATGCTCTTCGCTTTTGCTATTTGAAACATGTGTGGTAACATCTGCTGGGTGGGTGCAGCACAAAGCAACGCACGGGGCCTTGAATGCCTCTGCAGTGATCTTTAAAAGGCCGCCGAGTCTCCAAGGACCTAACAAGACCGCTCCGGCACAACATTGAGAAGATAAGAGCGGGGCGGCTCTAATGGACGCGCAGCCATCTGCACCTCGGGGTAAATGTGATTTAGCCCGACATCCTAAATTACCTCGCCGTAGTCGCTCCATTTGAATGCGCTAATTCACTCCACTGTCACTTAGAGCTCTGCTTTGCCTAGCGCAGTGTCCACGTTCTCTGAACCCCCCACTGTGCCTGAGCTCTTCTAGCAGGCCGCAGCACGCACACTACATTTGTGGTGTCATGAAAAGCAGCAGACCGGTTCTAATCCCACACAATTTTACCGAGCACAAAATGAGGCCTGGAAAGGGATGGAATTTCACTGTGAATTTCTGGGAAGTTTTGCAATTAAAGTTTGAACACTCTTCAATTTCATAAAGATTTACAATATTTTTGCGTGTGAAACTTGAGGACAACAATTCTAATATGGACACTATTAGACTTTAATAGGGCACGGCAACTTTTTATTCCAAAATTGGACACGTTTGTGTTTTTTTTATATTACAGGTTACAAATTGTAAATGTTTTTTATGCAACATTATGTTAATAACAATGTTACTAACCCAAAAACTAACCTGCAATTTTGTACATTTCTTGATCATTCCCGAGGAAATATGACATATATACACTGCGGATCAAAATTTTAAGACCAGTTAAAAAATTGCTAGAATGTATCTTTTGCATGTTTGGATTTTAATGAGGGTTTAAGTAGAGCGACAACATGCAAAACAAGAAGGGGGAGTGTGACAAAAAGCATTTTGAAAAAGTCATTTATTGAAAACAACAATTAAAGTGAAACTGGATGCTATCAGCTGATCAAAAGTTTAAAACCATCGCTCAAAACCCTCCAAACCAGAACAAAAAATGTTCTCAGTAGGACTCAGTAATGAGTAGCTTCACCGTTCTTGATGCGAGGGTTTCCAGGAATCCAGAGGGAACATTCCCCCAAGTGGTGAAGATGGCTTCACGAACTGTCTGGAACTGATGGCCATTTTTAGAAACCTCCCTTGCCTTCCATCCCCAAATGTTCTCCGTGGGATTTAAATCAGGGGAACGTGCAGGATGGTCCAAAAGAGGGATGTTATTCTCCCTGAAGAAGCGAGCATTGTGACCTGCAGGGTTGTCCTGTTGAAAAACCCATCTGGTACCACACAGAAGAGGGCCTTTGGCGAAAAGGGGTGCAAAAGGTAAATTCTAGCAATTTTTCAACTGGTCTAAAGATTTTGATCAGGTCTGTGTATTTTATATATATATTATAACTTTAAAAAGTTGCAACCCTGTGAAAGATCCACGCTGGGCATCTTCCTAGAATCATGTTTCAGACTTCAGACACTAAAACAGCATTAAATGAAACTTCTCATCTGTCGCGATGAACTTTCGCAAGGAGTTACCAATGAGTAGGACGACTTCGGTCCAAACTAAATGATTTAGTCTTGAATCCAAATCCCATTTTTCACTTTTTCCTTTTATCACGTGTGTTTTCTCCTGCACGTCTTCCTGTGGACTAATATTTGTCTTCCCACCTCCTCCCTCCCCGGGAACATCTGGACCCAAGCTTTGCAGAAACATAAACGTCCTTGGCGGGACTTTAGTAGCGCTCGGTGACGGCACACATTACATGACATGAAAAGTCTGCTGTGATCGTAAAAGTTCTTCAACACTCACACGACGGCACGCCCGCCCAAAGATCAGGACTGCAAGTAGGGAATGTTTGCAGCCCGAGATCTTGCCTGGATGCTGGAACGTGCTCTACTGGGAACACACCATTTTGTGTGTTTGTAAGTTGAATGCTATGAGTTGCGTTTGTCCACGCCGACCTCCAATTTCCACTTTTGACATTATAATTGTCATACAACAACAACAACAACATCACGCTCACATTTTCATGCTAGGTTAGCCTATTCGCTTTAGAAAATCAAAATGAAGTTGCCACGTAGTTCTGTAGTCAGCCGACAGGAGTTGGCAAATCTCCGAGGGTCATTTTCAAGATGTGTAGTGAAGCCTGCCGTCAAAAAGTCAGCGTTGGAGCGCCTTTTCTCTCAAAAGTGAGGGAAATGACCAGCTCTGGGGACACAAATTACTGTTAGATCACTTAGGGAATCCAAATAAGGATGTTGATAAGAAATCTTGAGGAACTCATTAGGTCGGGGTTTCTCCAATGTACAATTCTGGGCAAACAAAATGAATTTGAGTAAGTTTGGCACCACATTTCTACATTTCTGGACTTCTTGCGGAGAATTCTCAGGAGGACTTGGTAGCAGTTTTTATTTTTCTGCAGGATGGTGTCGGTCCTGATAAGGAACGGCATCGATTGGAGTGCGGTTATTTTGTGCTTCGTAACAGAAGTGAAACGAAGAAGCACAAAGCAACCCGGGACCTCCCGTTTTTTCCAATTTCCGCCAAGTGATGGAAGCCATTATTGTTCTGCTTCTCCGGTCAGGCTGAAGTCCTTTAAAGGGCACAACGGGGCCGCTGTGACTCGCTGCTCCAGGGTAATCAAGCCGGGATGGGGGAAGATTGGGAAGATGCGGCATGTGTGCTGCACTCCCTCGATTGCAGAGCAGCAGCAGAGGCCGATGGTTGGATGGACAAGCGCATGCAAAGGAAGCCAGAAAATTGCTGTGCGCCTCCGCAGAGGGCAGTGTTGCCCACACTTATCCACTGCCTGCATCTGCGTGTGTCCTGATAACCAAGCGGCGTCTTGCATGTAAGAATCATTCCTAACCCTTTTCCCCTCACTTCAACATAGACTCTCACTATCCGGTACTTCCATGGAGAGGACTACTCGTGTTGTCCCTCCATGTATGCATTTGCCTGCGTAAGCTGACTCTTCTACTCATAAACCACTCAAAAAGGGTCAAAATTGGTCAAAACGTGTTCAAAGTTATGGCATACAAAAACTCATCTATGACTTTTGAAATGCAAAATACAGATGTTAACATTATTAGATGCCTCAAGACGGGAAATGACATGAAAAAAATTTTTTTTTGGGAGGTACCCAAAGCGCTTCACAGTGAAGTGAACCCATTATTCATTCACGTCTCAGTCGGTTGCAGTGGTGGTCATCTACATCTGTAGGCACAGCTGACCTGGGGGTACCCTGACGTAAACGTGGCTGCCACCCCCCATACATAAGAGTAGTATCACATTTATTTTGGTGCTTTGTTATTTTTTTCGTAGGGTCCGATTCCACATTTCCCACCCTTCCGGGCCAGAGAGGACAAGCATGTCCCATTGACTTCCAATATAAGGCATGGTAATTACACGACATAAACGTGCAAGTTTTATTTTGTCCGACAACAGTCGTATTTACTGTCTGCAAGAAATTGGATAATTACCACATTTTGTGACTGCGGTGGCTCCCGGTGGAAGGTGGGGCTTACTGGCGTCCATGACGACCCAGATGGCAGTCGCCATGAAAAGGACAGCAAATATGTTTACACGTTCAAATGAGCTGCTCTGCTTGATGCGGTGTATTTTGCAGGCATGGAGGCAGATTGAAGGTGGAGCTTGCAGCTCAAGGATGATAGAAAACGATTTGTGCACACATAGCAGAGTCTGCAGAGGTCTACACTAGCCTAGAGTTCTTGGTAGCTGCTTTATTCAAAACGAGTATCTATGGTTCTGGGAGTTCTCCTTCAATATAGTAGACCACCATGAATAAACGAAGGTATGGTAAATAATGAGGTCTGTACATGTTCTGTGCACGCAGGGCTGTGAACGTATGCATGTGCAGGGGAAATTGAACGGACCCAGGAGGGTGAACTATAAGTGGATTCTGTTCACACTGACCTGGCGGGAACGCTTCCCGGTCTTGAATCTGCACATAAAACAACAACAGTTGAGCGGCTGTCCATCATAGCGTTTCACGTAGTTTTGCTTTTCTCCATTTTGTAAATAAGGCGGCAACTCAATGTAAAAACAGCGCCAAGGTTACACGCATTCAAATTGGGTTGTGTGGAAAAGATCCCACTGTTGTCAGCACACCACGGGAAACGGCGTGCTCGTCAGTTTGGCCAAATTCATCTTGAAAAAGGGACACCGGAAGGTGCAGATTCCTTGTGGTGGGTCACATAAGGATGCAAGGAAAACAAGCCAGTTCTTTCAGCGGGATAAAACCAAGCCCTGCTTTCATTTCCATGCATGCTTGCAGGAAATAAATACCTCTGTTGGACGCAGAGCCACTCTAGGGAAAGGCAGGCATGGCAAGCAGAAAGTGCAACGGTGACCAGGATGGAGGAGGAGGTTGTCATTTGGGTGGAATGGCTTCATGTTGAAAGAAGGAGATGGATGTGACCCAGCGGTTAGTCACGTCGCCTGGTGGGGAGCCCCCTGCTCAGCGCCGTCTTCCTCCACGAGGGGCCTTTTTCAATCTGCTTGTACTCTGCTCCCGACATCTGGAGCCTGTTTAGCATCCTCAGTACGCCGTGACACCTCCACAAAAAATGACAAAAATCTGGCTTTTTTTTTCCTGAAAAGAGCCGGGATGCTGGCTCGCAACTGGAATTTGTCGTTCTTTCACGAATGGAAAACTTGATTTTGGTCAAAAACTCCTACAGCCGCCAGGCGCCTGGTCTGCTAAGGCAAATAACCACCGTGGTGTCAAATGAGCACAAGGTCAAATCAAATGTCCGTTAACAGTTGTGGCTGTAGGCAGCCTCCTGATGGTTTCGAAAAATCAACTCAGATGGCAATAGCTGCATTTCAAATGTCACGAGCGCTGTAAAATGTCAGTTGCACCAGTCAACTGCTGTGGTGTGAAAGTGTGGCACACTCGCCGTACTGTTGTTTACAATGCACTCATGAGCGGGTGTTCTTTCCCGCGTACTGCTGTTACAACATTGGTTCTGCTGCTGCTATGTTGTTATTTTTTCGTTCCACTTTTTCACGCACTCCAAATCATTATTTGTGTAAAACAAATCAGTCATTTTGAGGTATAAATGTACATAAACTTAACCAGTAGAGCATTTACTGTTATACATTTATTATATTGTATTATTTATTTATGTAGAACACACACATATATACATACGCATATATAAACATAGACATAAACATGTACAGATTTAAACACACACACACAGACATATACAGTTTATATATATATATATATATATATACATAAATAGACTGCTACATGATCCTGTCTCATTGTGGACACCTTGCATTGCCGATATTTTGTCTCCAAAAATGTTCACTCTAGATGTACACGTGGATGAAAAGTTTGTCTATGAAGACCAAATGTACTTGCGTACATGAAGCATGAATATAATAAACATGCTTTGGCTTGATATGGCCTGTGTCAGTACATGCAGTGAAGAGCGTATGCTTCAGGGCTTACGTGCCTGTGCATGAGTGTGTGTGTGCGTGTGTGTGTGTCTCTGTACGACACCAGAACTTCATTCAGCTGTACTTTGCGTGTTTGTCTATCCGTGTGTGTGTGCGTGTGCACGTGTGTGTGTGTGTGTGTGTGTGTGTGGTAGGGGTCCTCGTGGAAGGGGTGCAGTGGGGGTGCCGAGAGAGAAAAGCTACAACATTTCAGAGGCTAACGACTTGAGGAGACGTGAATGTTGGCTTGTTTGGAATGCAGAACATCAGAGATAAATACAAAGTAGAATACATGTACAAATGCAACACGGGGTGATTCATGGACACGCCCTCCTGGCCTTTACCAACAAGTGGTTTCAGTCATATAGAAAGATATGGAGAAATAATAGTCTAAATATATATATGTAAAAAAGTAACCATAAAATCGCCTTCATTTAGACCAGTGGGGGCGCGCTCCCTAGGGGGGCCCGGCATTATGATGGCGGGGCAAGGGGCTACCATGCACACTTTTCATTATTACCGTAGCTACAGGGGTAGTCCTCCCGCACTGTGCTCGGACTGCTCTCTCATGGTGCGGCGAGCTCGCTCGGGAAGTGCCGCTCTTACTGCTGGCTGTATTTCTAGGGACCATCAATAAATTACTATTTTGGTGAAGAAAAATACCAATACCAGAAAAATCTTCCCTTCCCAGCAACGTCTTTACATATTTTGTTTTGAGAAAATATGGTTTGGAAAGTCTCCAGATTTAGCGAGAGAATTGCATATATATCATATATATATCAGCGCATATATTCTCCTAATTAAAAAAATAAACAGGACATTATTCAGAAAATAAAAGAATGTCTCCCTTTGCAAAGACACTCACGAACAAGATCAATAGAACGCATATTTTGGAACCAATATAACTGGTTATTGATGACAATTCAGGAAATAACCAGTATTGAGCAAACAACACTGATATGCAGATACGGGAACTCTGACAACATGCAGACAAGTTACATTGGAATACATCACATGGCAAATAGTAACAGTTCCACATGTCTAAAAAAGAGCAGGAAACAGCAGAGCTTATTTAATCCGATTCTTCTGCGTTTCAAATGTGCTGGAAGTGAACAAATACATTATAATTTCTTTAATGGTTTTCTGATGGAAAATGGAACGATTAAAATGCCAATGAGGTTGATTGAGTTATTTTGGGCACATATGCACGCTACATATGTGTAGTACATATGCACGCTACATTTGCAAAGTATAAATTTAGGAAAACAGCTATTTGTCTTCATTTAAGTCAAAACAACAACATCCTGCATCTAAATCCCTTCTTGTGGACGCATGTTGTTTTTTCAACTAAAAGCTTTGTCTTGTTGACCCCCCTCCCTCCCAAAAAACCCCAACAACTTTTAAAGTGTGCTGACATGCAGAACATGGTGACAATGTCTGTTGTCTTAGCAGGACAGGACAGGGAGGGGGTGAACATGGATGGCCTCCAGGTACACCCCTGGGTTTGAAGGTAAAGTGCCATCACATTGTCATTAGATAAATTCTCCTGCCTGTAGGAGGTAATTTAACCATTCAGTGAGCCAGCAAACACAAAATCTCTCATTTACAGAGGAAATTGCAAACTGCAGCATAAGATAAGAATATTTATAACATATAACAGAGCCTTTCCCAATGCCAGGAGCCTCAAAAGAGAACCGGGAGCCACATTTATTGTGCCAATTAATGAAGCAAAATGATGTTAATTGCTTTAGTCTCATGCCAATTGTTAATAATGGCTATTGTGTTTTTAACCATTAAATGTATATGTTAATATTTGACTGAGTATTAAGTTTCAGTACTTATTTGTCTACATTTTCTAAACATTTACATATAAACAACTACAATTTTTAAAAATGACTTGAAAATTCACTTTTAAAAAACACTTTAGCCTTATTTTAAATATTACATGACTAATACTGCAAAGAGTATCAATATACGTGCAGTGAAATGTGTAAATACTTGCAAAGATACTCACTTGGGAACGGATGGCCAAAGTAGCCTTGCAGTTTCTCCTGCTACAGATAGAGGGCGCCGTTTGTCTTTTCAAGCAGTGCTGCCCGGAGAAGGCAAAGGGTGTCCCACTGAAAACAAACCGAGGAGAATGGGAAATATCTTCCATTTACTCATTTAAAACAAACCGCTGCAGTGCATTTGTTTGCATATTTAATACACATTTTGATTGTGCTCCATTAGAAGAGCACTTTGCCGCATTCCTAACCCCCGCTCCCTCAAGCACTTTGCTGCTGCTATGAGAATAATGACGTCTTGCCGTAGATTTGGCTCTCTTGTACATTTCTGTCTCCCAAAAGAGAGCACCACAAGACGAGTGCATCTGTCCCTCTTCAGAACCCATCTAGAGCCTTGACCCACACACGCTTGTACAGCAGATGACTTGTATTTGTTATCGAATACCCTGCAAGTGTATTGGACCCGGCTTCAAACAGTGCCAATACATCAATGACATCATCTAGCAGTGGAGAGAACTCAGCAAGACAGTCCATAACCTCTGAATCTGAATACTGCCTTCCCCGATTAGGAGTCAGACCCATCACTGCACCCCACCCCAGTCGTCCAGAAGGACAAATTAGAGGGTGTGGAGTGAAAATCATGGCTTTGAACGTACCGGAACAAATCCAGAAGATGTTTTCGGACAACACTCAGGTACAGCCTGTGTTGTCAGAGGTGGCAGACTAAACGGGAAGAACGACGCCTCGCTCAGGCCAACGCTGACGTAATCGTGGGAAAAAAGTTGACGTTAAGCTGTTTTTTGTCCGTTGCATAATGGGCTAAATGGTTGAATGGCATTTTTGATGGGAGTTCAGAGTTTGATTCGTTCTTTTTTCCTGAAAAGACTTCTGTTGTCACAAGTTGTGTGCACTGCAAAATCTAAAATAGAAGCAAGATTAAATACCGCTGGCAAAATTTTCCTTCAGACTCTGTTGCATTAAACTTGCTTAAAGAGTGTTCCTCCGGCGTTCATTTTTTTGTGGTGGCCCGCCACAGATTGATTTTTGTTGTACCGTAATTTGGCGCTGGCCCTGCAGCCTGCGGGAAACACCGTTAAAGTCCTGTATTATGCAAAAGTGTCGATTTAATGAGGTTCTCACAGTACTATGAGAATGGAAAACCTCACGACCCGTCCCTCGCTAGATGAGCCCACCCCGTTCCACGCTTCAGCCAATCCTTCAGTATAAACAGGATGTTGGTTTAACGTAGCCGAATAATCTGACAGTTGCAGCTCTCGATGTACACCTGCCAACGCACGTGTGTGGCAAAAACGGTAGCGACCAACATGGCGCTGTGACTGCTCACGTCGTCGTACGTTTGATCCTTTTGGGGCTCTGCGGCCTGGCCAAGAGACAAAAAACCCCCAGCAAAACCGAGCTAATGTGCGTCCGCGGGAGGGGAGAGCCTTTCTTCTGGCCGAGGACTGTGGCACATTCTGCAAGGACACAGGGAGGCAAAGGACGAGAGAAAGCGCCCAATCAGACATTGATCTGAACCAAACTAATCCCCCATTGGTGCCAACGTGACCTTAAGGAATCGGCTTAGAGCAGCTCGGTTAAACTGGACATGGCTTCCCATTTAAGCGTCCTCGGCGAGGCCCACCCTAATTTTGCCACCCACAGACGTTGGCTGGAGAATTAAGACGCATACATTCATAACACTTTTCATTACAGCAGGGGGGACACACACAGCGGGGACAAGGATAAGCAGCTGATGAGACCTTGGCGTGTAAACAGGATAGATCATCACTTCTAAGCACAATGGACACTTTATGTCTTTCTGTAGGGCTTTACTCCAAGCAGTCTGGCGTGTCCTCGTTATTGGATTTCGTGCGATAGGACGCTTACGTCCTTTCTTGCTTTCACACGCCCGCTTCTTCGAAAAGCTTCTACAGACATCTGACCTCCATATTGACACAGCGTGGCGTGTTTGTTCCGAGATAAAGCAGGAGACGGATGTCTGTCTTTTGCCGCCGTCCAACACAGCTGTCCCTTCCTGTGGTCCCGTGTCTTATTGTCCAACAAATGTGTCTGCCCTGATGGTAAAATATCTCGTCCCGGGTTGTCCTTGCTGTCCAACACCTCTGTCCCTTTCTAGGTTGAACATGCCTATTTCCGAGGGGGCCCTCCAGCCCCTCGCTTTCAGTTGAACACGGCTCATCCTACGAGCTGACCCTTTACCGTGTTCCTCGTTTCTTCCTGCAGTCCAACACACTAGTGCTCAACTCCTCTGTCGCTTTTTGCCATCCAACCCTCATGTGCTCAGAGTTTGCATGCAGCCATGTGGGCAGAATTGGGTCTTGAAATGGTTCAACACATCTGTTCCACTTATGGACTGACATGTCTTTCCGTGTGGTCCCTTTGTTCTCTCCGTGCTAACATGTCTCTCTTTATGGTCCCTCCATGTTGTCTCTTCTAGTCCAGTACACTTGTGTCTAACCCCTCTGTTCTACCTATGAACCAACATGTCTGTCTCTTCTCTACCATCTAACCCTGATGTCTCCAGCAGTGGTCCTTCTTGTCTCTTCCCGTCCCGAGTTCATAAAGTGCATTGGCTGTGTTTGGTTGTCAGTTTGTCTTCCACACGAAGCGCTTTAAATGCAGCTAATAGACTTCTGGCAAGCAAGAAAGACTGGCAGAGACGGAGAGAGCTGCGTGTTCGGGGTTTTTTTTTTTTCTATGACGAAAAAAAATCAAATTGTTCTCTGCAACATGCCGTGTCTCATAAGCTTCGCTCGGCTGCCACGCACATTTTTCCTGCTTCTCATTAGCAACTGCATCTGTTGTAATCACGTCTATGGGCGATCGGTCTGCACATGTGTTGCTGACGTCATGTCGGTACAAAAAAACATTCGCGGGGAATAATCGTCTCCAGTGTCAAGCTGTGACCATCATAAAACTTGCTTAATGTCCAGGCTGTGTTTTAAGTTCTGTCTGTCCAACATCTACAGATGCAAATACTACAACAATAATGCAAATCATGTGACCCTGTCGTAAAGACTTCTTCCGCATCTCTGCAAAAACTTTACATGGGACGACGCTGAAAAATGACGCGCTTTTTTTTTTTGTTCATCCTGACAGAAAAATTGCACTGCGTGCAGTTCTTCTCAACTTGAACATAACCTGACCATGCAGCAAGATATTGCAAGCCTTTCTTGTTCAGCTTGCACAACCTTTTGGTCAGCTCTCTCTAGAAACAGACAACCTGAACAGTCCAGTTCACGCCAGTTCCAGTTTTTCCAGTCCCACAATAACGTTTTGGAAGTGTGTTGGTCAAAATCTAGTTCTAATGTTGGAATTTAGAGAGTTCATAAGCGCTTGCTGTTTTGTGTGTTTGTAGCTTTCATGCTTTGTACGTGGCCTGTATCGGTCCAGGGCCACAAAGCGGGCAAGGGGGATCCCTGCCGACCCTTCACACACCCGGACACAAACTGTTCTGCTTCTTCCCTCAGGTAGGCGCTACAGAGCACTGTAAGCCAAAACGAGCAGGCGCAGAGACAGTTTCTTCCCCCGGGCCGTCACTCTGATCAACACTGCATGTTGACAAAAAAAGGAAATACTGCGTTTTGTTACAAATGCAGATCATGCCCTGATTATTAATCACACACCCACTGACTGATTCTGATTCTGATTCCAATAAGCTGTGCTGATCCACACCAATCTCCGATTGCAGAATGTGCAATTCTTACATGTACCCTGCAACTCTGCACTTGGTTGCACCAACGTAAGAGATACAACCTAACATTAAAGGGACAGGTCAGGTTTTTTTTACATGAAGTTGTCTATCTGCTGACCTGCCTCCACACTACAAGTGGATTACAAGTGTCTGCCGCCGTCGTTGCTTTCAGAATGGACACTTTGCCCCTTCACTTTAGAGGCCATTGGGAAGGTTTAAGAAGCTGCGAGTGTTTGTCTCCTTGTCGCACAAACCCTCAGGGGGGCGGGGGGACAGATTTGGGTCGGGGAAGGTCAAACTCTGGCGCTGATGTAGAATAGTTTTAATTGACATGCAGCTTGCCGTCACCTGTGACATGGGCCCAAAGATAATGAGCTACTCTACTCTTTTAATGAGCAAACAGGCACACAATGGCCACCTTGTGCGGTAATTCACTTGGTGGATAATACACCATAGGGGATAAAGTATTGGGACAAGGGGTGTCCGATAATGTCGGCCCACCAGTATATGTACACCAGTTATGTCTGTGGTTCTGAATGATTTCCAAGTGTCTCCTTCGGATTTTAACTTGCGGTTTACAATGACCGCGAAGCATTGGTTTTGGGAGGCGGAACCACGACGTCTCCCTTCTATACTTCCAATTCTCAGGGCGAAAGCCATCAATCGGAAAATCCCGGAGGGTACGGCACTGGATAACCAGTCCTTTTCAGTCATGTAAGACGGCGGATTCACAAAACTTGTGGAGTTCCTCAAGCCACTCTTTCCCATGCCCAAATGCAATTATAATGTTGTTTATAGCCATGTCTATATCATCGGTTGATATTGAAATCGGAAATTGAGAGTCCGACAATATTGGCATATAAGATATCAACAAAAAGCCAAGATCCCTAATAGGGACGCCCGGCCAAAACACCTCCAGGAAATGTCTACCACTCTTCTTTACAGCTCCTGCGGTCACATCAACAAGATCTGACATAATTTTTTTTAACACGTGTCTTACACACCAAACTCATCACAACATGCCTTCATAGACACACAATCTGTCAAATGTGTGCAAATATGTGCAGAAACACATTTCCTCCAAGACGAGACCGAGGGCAGCTAGAAAATGGAGCGCTGCAGCAAAGAGGAGACTGTGAACTATACTGTGATACCGCAGCATCCGGAGCAATAGCGTGAAGCTGAAGCTGCACTCATTCTATACTTGATCAAACTTACTTAAAACTTGTCAGATCAAAACACAATCGCCACATAAGACTTCAAAACAAGTGATATTAGCTTCTGTTCCGGAAATGCACTACTTTCCGTTTCAACAATCTAAACATCGTAGAAACTGTAGTTCTTTTAGCCATTAACTTGCCACATAACTGTTCAAGCCGCAGGGTTCAAAGCCTGGAAATTACGGTAGGTTATCCTGCGATCAGAAAGGGCATGCCTCCAAACTAGAAAACATGGAAAATGAAGATTTGAGGAGAAACATATACCACTTTTCCACTGCCCGTCTTTCATAATGAAACACGCTAACAAACAACAACAACACAGAACAGTTTCTTGTCATCATCGGTTTACCCGAGAAGATGCTGAGGGCAGCAGGGAAACGGAGACTGTGGAGCAGCGTCCAGAGTAACCACCAGAGTAAACTAACATTGGCATGTGGTTTTTTTTTGTGTGTGTGTTATCAATGACAAATCTGTTGAACCAATTAAAGACCAGCAGTGGTTTACAGAACCGGGGCTGACCAGGTACTAAAAATAATATGAGATAGCAAGTAGAGTTTTCAGGAAACATTACAGAAAAATCTAAGATGGCTACTTTATAAAACACCAGTTGGAAGAATACAACTGTCCAAAAAGTAAGAAGTAATGGGATTCAAAAGAAGACAAAAAAATCTTGCCCAAACAGTTTGTGCCCTCAGTCTCCACTTGGATAACATTTGTCTCCTTACCAACGTTCCCTCTAAGCTGCCCCAAAAAAGAGATTTGCATGAAAGTTAAGAAAACAATGAGAAGATAATACAAGCAATGAAAAATCATAATAAAGGTTGTTATGATTATTGACACTTTACCTTTGGGGTCGAGCGAGGTGAGCTTCTTGGTGGAGGAGGTAGCGGCGAACGGACTGATTGACTGAAGTTTACGTACGGTAACTTCATTTATAGGAATACTCTACCTTACATGCTAAACTTAACACAAAGCTTTTGATTTTTTCGGCACGCTGAGCAAAGGGATGCCGTGATTGGCCATCATTACGAGGAAGAGGATGATGGGAGATAACCAAGATGACCAACGGGAGGGCAGCGTCTTCTTTGGGCTTTACCGCCCCAGGGGAGGGAAGCTTGTACGGTGGTGCAGTACATTCAAAATTCTGGGCGCCACTTTCCATTTTCATTTTTGTATTTTGAAATGTTTTCGTTGAACGGAACGGAAATATCTTCAAAGCTCAGTTCGTGTTATGACATTTTTGGTGTGATTAGGTTTTGGTAGTCGAGGTTCCACCGCGCCACAGATTGGGAAAGATTTCGGACAGATGTGATACTACGTGTGACACCGAGTGTGCATGTCTGACAGCGCTCAGAGAAGTCCGAGGAATGCTCAGGTTGCTTGTGTGTGCGCTCAGTTAGCGGGAACGTTGCTTCTTACCGTCAGCCCCATGCTGAGAAGTCAAAACAGAAGACCCTCCTTCTAATGTAGTCCACAAGGACTGAAACTATACTTGGATTTGGTTTGTAGTTCGGGTCTTGGCGTGCAAAGACAGAGTATCAGTCTACCTACTACTGCACTTTTCACTTGAGTGCCTCTTTTCGGGCCCACCCCACCCCACTCCCAATCAGCACTGCCTGAAATTCCTCCACTCGCCAAGCCTTGCGGGCCCCTCCCCCGAAGCTGGGTGCACACCGGGGGGCATTCAAAACGAATTAACACCAAATCAATGGGGGAACAGTGCAAGGAGGAAAAAAGGCAAAAAGAAAAACACAGAGAAAGGGGAAAAATCTCCTTAGCAACATAATCTAGGCGGTCTGGCCGAAAGGGGTCGTGAAAGGAAGAGAAAGAGCGGCGCTGTTTGGGGAGGCAGGAGGAATCCAACAGACAAAAGCGGAGGCAACAAATGGAAAATTAACACATAAGAAACTGTTCCCCTTTCCCCTCCTAAAGGAGCACAATTGGGGACATTGAACCCAAGGAAGGCCTCACTCCTCCTGCTTCTCCTTCGCCCGAGGACCCAACCACTAAGAGGGCTTTAAAAGGAAGCATCAATTAACTTAATTATAACTTGTTTTTAAGTGCACCTACTGTATATTGCCTCATTGAACAATTATTCAGATATTTATAGAAGTAGCTTGAAATTCCGACATCGTAAAAAGGAGCACCGTTTAAAAACCCAACAAAATATGCCTCGATAAACCAAGTTCTACCTTCCCTGTTTACGTTTGCAATAATTATTAATGAATTACACGTGTTATGTGCTTTATCGAAGCGCTTACCCTGAGGTCATCATTATTCATTCACACCACACTTGGGGATGGTCAGCCACTATGTAGCCACAGCTGCCAGTGTGCACCATCAAACCCTCCGACCACCACCTTCATACTAGCTAATGTGAGGGAAGTGCCTTGCCTAAGGGCACAAGAAAGTTTTTTTATTTCCTCCCACTGTGGCACCTGGTGTTCCTCTGAGGTCTCCCATCCAAGTACTGACCAGGCCCTGCCCTGCTTAGCGTCTGAGATCTGACGGGATCAGGCTTTGACAGGCAGGTTTGGCCACAAAAAATAGTCAACAGGTCCAAAAGAGTAAGACAAACCAGAACAAAGTCCTTGCGTTGTGTGAATTCTACCTGGAGTGAACCTGATTCTGATTTTATGACTCGTATTCTGACATTGGTACTGCAATGGCAAAAACTGTGACGATAACCACAGAACCAGAAAGTAGTAATTATGTCTGTCTTGGCTGCTCAGTACGAAAAAAAGACGACATTTGATAGTTTGTATGTGTTTACATCAACCTATTTTACACTTTGTCGTCTAAGATTGTTAAAATATTACTTAAAACATTGCCTGTACTGTGACTGGAATTTTGCCCATCGCCCACAATCCTTATGTGAGATATGAACACACGTATTTTTTTTCCTGTGTGTTCTAAGGATATGAAAAACAGTTCAAAAGAGGCAGCTAACTAATGCACATAATGGGACACACCTACTCCGCCTACAAAGCTTGCTATTAAGACCCTTCCTTTCAACAGAATTCAGTAGAAGTGGAACATACATTGCCATATTTGGACCTATTTCATCTGGTTTCAAAAAGTGAAACAAAAATCCACACCTTGAACAAAAACGTTCAAAGCCAAACATTATACTGATAACCATAGAATGAAAAAAATGTCATTTTGTCATTATGGACATGTTGAAAGTCTCCTGATTGTGTTTGAATCTCGAGGGTCCGCTTACTGTACTTGCGTTTGACTTAGCCTCCTCTTAACGTGTTTGCAGACCTTATCTTCAAGTCCACAATCACTTGTGGGGGATTTACGGCGGCGTCTTGTCTAGCCTTTAGACAAACACTTAAGTCTGACTTAAAGACCTTGGAGTCGGAGGCAGGACGACGTTAATTGTCCTACCGGACAGCGACGGCCCCTAATTAGACCTGCGTGGGTACAGGAAAGTTAGGATTCTGCACGGCATTAAACTGTTTCCATATCGCACGCCAATTAGCGCAGGGACGAGCCCCGTGGCCACCAGACAAGACCTCTGACCCCCACTAGATGATCAGCCCGTTGAAATGAGGGTCGGCTTTAATCAGGAGGCCCACCTCGACAGACAGCGGGTCCGCGCGGAGCCAGGATCCCACTTCAACCACATTTGCAAAAAAATGTGCGCAAAATGTAGAGGTGAGGAATTAAGAGGCTTGTTTTCAGTTGGTCTGTTGTTGTTGTGAAACGGCGACCCGAGGTGCTTTTCCCACATTTGTCCATCCCGGTATGCGCCGGTTAAGGTCATGCATCCCGGGATGAAATATAGTCTGAGAGAGAGGATAAAAAATATGAAAGGCGGCTCGGCAGCGGAGAGGAGAGAAAAGCTTCTAAAGGGGTGAAGCAAAGTCAAACGGAGTGTAAAAAGGTGGAGAAAAATAGATGACAAGAGTGATTCTCTTTATTCAGCCGGCTGATTTCACACTGGCACAAAGACGCTTTGGGGACGTTTCATCCTTTTCACATTTCTTGCCCGTTTATTCAGCGTTATTCGCCCGGCCTTCCATCGGACACCGCCGCGCCCGGGAGAGGAGTCAGCTCCATTCAGTGCTTTTATAAATCACCCCAGCGGGCGCAGACCGTGGCCAATCGGCCAATTACGCCCCCCCTCGGGACACCGAGGCCGATGAAGAAGGCAGGCCACAATGGGATCACAAGGCAGATAAACGACCCTTTAATGGAGCGGCCCAGCAAACAGGCCCAAACCGCGCGCCCCACTTACGTATTCCATCACGCCGCTGCCCTCGCGTTTCCTCTGGCGGCAGGCACAGCTGGGGAGAAGCTAGCCTGAGGAAAAATGACTCTGCTGAGCAAAGCCCACCACCCGCCCGCCGCGGCCCCTTTAGAGACTTTTGGCCCAACAAAAGCATCTGTTGCCATACTGTGCCGCTCGCCCCCCCCCTCCCCAACACACACACATACAGGCAGGAAGGGGACAGGGCCGTATGCAGCGGAGGCTGCTCACCTTGTGCCACAAACTATTGCTATGGGAGCTTCTCCATCCATCTTTGTGTCGTACGCATGGAATAGATAGACGGGAGAGAGATAGAGAATGAAATAGAGAGAGACGGAGAGGAGTGCAGCTGCAGGATGAATAGGAGTGGGAACGAGGGGATGAGTCGGGCAGGGGGCAGCTGCAGGGTGGTCCCCTCAACCCCAGCTCGTGCACCTACACGGGACTGATTTTCCCAGGACTCGAGTACAGAGAATCATTTGGACACATTTTGATTCTATTGCAGGGGCTATAAAAGTTGTCGTTCAATTACATATACTGTTGAGTACGTTCATAGCTGAACACGTAGCTTAAGCAGTCCCGACCGTCCATCCAAGCTGGCGTGACCGGAGAAGCCCACACACACACAAGAGGAAGATCTTGAAATTGAAGTAGCAAAGTATAAAGCATCAGTTGACAAAGGTCACAAACGCTCTACTGCAGTTGCAAAAGTGTAGACGTTTTCCTACGCACAAGTACGAGTGCTAATGAGACGGCATGATTATTGCACAGGCTGGCCAATTAAATAAATCAAATAAGGGGGCCAATAAAAGGCCCTCCCAAAGGGTGATGTTTAACTGTATTGCGGGGGTCCAACAACCAGTCAGTGTCTGGTGTGACCACTTTTTGCCTGAAATACAGTATAAACTAATCCAGAGCATCCCAAAAAACGCTCAGTGGCTGACGTATGGGGAGAGTATGCCCCCCATTCAAGTAGTGGGATGTTTTCAGCTTCCGGGAATTATGTGCTGATCCTTGCAACATGAGGTGATGCTTGTGGATGAAGGACGTAACATGCCCATATCATGATGCGTCTTTGTCTTCACTGCGTACTGTGGCTTGAATTCAGAGTTTGGGGGTCGTCTCACAAACCTTGGACCCAAAAAGAACAATTTTATTCTTATCCGTCCACAAAATGTTCCTTCATTTCTCTTTAGGCCAGTTGATGTTTTCTTTGGCAAATTGTAACCTCTTCTGCACACGCTTTTTTTTTTTAACAGAGGGACTTTGCGGGGGATTCTTGTCTTCACACAGACTGTCACAGTACTTACAGGTAACTCCAGACTGTCTTTGATCATCCTGGAGCTGATCATTGGCTGAGCCTCTGCTGCTACGGTTATTCTTCCATCCATTTTGATAGTTGTCTTCCATTTTCTGCCACGTGTGTCTGGTTTTGCTCTCCAATTTAAGGCACTGGAGATCATTTTAGCTGAACATCCAAAAATTGTTCTCACCTCTTCATAAGTTTCCCCCTCTCCAAACAACTTTTGAATCAAGGTACGCTGTTCTTCTGAACAATGTATTGAAGCACCATTTTTCTCAGGCTTTTGAAGAGAAATGATGTTCAACAAGTGCTGCTTTCATCCTTAAATAGGGGCCGTCTGATTCACACCTGCTTTTTCACAAAATTGATCACTGATTAAATGCCACACTGCTATTTTTTGTAACACACCCCTTTCAACAAATTGCCCAATTGCAAGATTGCATATCATGAATGCTGGGTCTTGTTTTCTGAGAATCTACTGCACCTACTGGTAACTTGTTTGCCGTGTAGCGAGACAAATATACTACTAACAGTACGTCGTCTGGTTGGTCACATTGCACTGCTATGATTTTGAGCACTACTGCGGATACACATATACACACAGTGTGTCTGTATATTTTTGAAATAATAATGTATTTTAAAACATTTCATTTTTTTATGTGTTCATGTATGAAAATGGTAATGATAACCATAGAAGTCAAAAATGCCCTTTTACTATTTAAAACACTTATAGGAAGTCCTTTTGAATCCATTCGTAGTGTGTCATTTTTGGTGAACCTAAACCATACAGAAGTTGAAGTTAAGGAAATGTGCCTGCGCCTCACTAGTTCTTCAGCGAGTTTTGTACATACAAACCAAACCACTACTACGGCATAACCAAGTGAAAGTCTTCTGGGTTGTTTCCATGACAATACGTTGTTTAAAAGACGCAACCAGGGCTGATATCGCCAGTGAGGCTATTGAAAGAACAGCAGAAGGAAAGAGTGGGAACAGTTTAAAGTGATGACTAACAAAGCTGCAGGTGCAAAAAAAAAAAAAAAAAGTGTCACCAAGTTCAAATCCCTCCTCCCGTCGTCGCCCTCACCCCCGCCTCTCGTGTCCAGCGGGTCGCACTCATCACAAGCCGCGGGCCAAACATCCACCCTTCCACCTGCTGGCGCCCCATCAACGCACCTCTTTAGCAGCGGCTAAAATGGATTAGATTGCGCCAAAACAAAGTTGAATTAAAAAGATCCTCCTCTCGCCGGGGAGGTCTCATTTGCATGGGGGCCGGCTGCAGCCAGCAAAAGCCGCCCCTACAGTACGGCCACTGTGGAGATATCTGCACAAACATCTCCACCATCGCACTTAAAACAAATTTACTCCGGGGGCCATTGTGGACCTTCTTTCAGGAGCGTGTTTAGCATTCAGCTCGGCCAGGAAACCTTTGTCTGCTCGCTGCTCTTCAAACATCAGAGTGTCAGGGGGGGCGGGGGGGGGATCGATTTGATTCTAATCGGAGCATGAAAAGAACATGATCTAACTACTTTCAGAGGCCAGTATATTTAGGCCCACGCCTCTTTGCACTCTCTACTTCGCCCGCCCCCCCCCTACCCTCCCAAAAAACCCCTCAATGGCAGCACAAAGAAGCTGGCCAATTTAAAAAGCTTTGAATGTCTCGTCAATGACTTTGTAAAATGCAAAGCGGAGAGATTTGGAGAGGAGGAGGAGGAGATGGGGGGAAATTGAAAGAGGCCAGAGAGCAGACATAAAAATTCCAAGAGTTGTTTAAGCGTGGTCGGGTTCATTTGCATGACAGCACCTTGTGAATAACGCCGATCTCTCGGACCGCCCCGGTGCTCGGGCCCGGCCGCGGCCTGATGTGCACGCTTTGACCCGGCTCATTGACTCTCAATGGATACTCTGTCAGGAACTAAAAGGGAGGGACGACCCGGCTCGCAGCCGGACGAACATGTGCATTGGTCCTCCTGGTTGACAGCCAAAACGACCCACCATACAGTATTACTGTGGAAACACAATCACTTTGGCATGCTGGAGTTCTGGAAAACAATGGAAATGGACTTAGTCTGGGGCCGCACGGTGGATGAGTGGGTAGCATGTTGGCTTCACAGTCGGGTGATTAGGGTTCGAATCTCCGATGGGCATCTCTGTGTGGAGTTTGCATGTTCTCCCCGTGCGTGTGTGGGTTTTCTCCGGGGTCCTCCCACGTTCCAAAAACATGCACGTTATTTTAATTGGCAAATCTAAATTGTCCATTAGAGTGCGAATGTTTGTTTGTCCGCCCTGCGATTGGCTGGCGACCAGTCCAGGGGTGTACCCCGCCTCCTGCCCAAAGCCAGCTGGGATAGGCTCCAGCAGACCCGCGACCCTAATGAGGATAAGCGGCATAGAAAAAGGATGGATGGCTGTAGTCTGTACCAGGGTCAAATCTGGCCATCACACAACCAGTATTACCTGTCCCAGTAAAATCTGAAGATTCATAACCACCATGGTATTCAAGGCTATTTCAGCAGCACAGGCAATGAAACTAAGAAATTAAAAAAATCATTTCAACAATCACAATATTTGTGGCGTTTCCCATCGATGCGCTTGACTCTGAATCCAGGCACTTTCAATTCACTCAACATTGTCCAGCAGGAAGATGCTTTAACGTGACATAATCTTCAATACAATACAGTATAGCATATGCCTACAATTGTTACTTCATGTGCAAAACTGATTTTTTTGTGTTTAATAACTGCGAGAGGCATATTACAGGGCACAGGCCAACTACGCAGTGTCCTCAAGCACCAGTTAGACCCCCCATGGGGTGCAAGGGTTAAGAAAAGGGATGCTTCCATCTGTTGGTGTTTCTGGGCCACAATCGTGGATCTGCTGATTACTTCTTGGGTGGCGAGTCACTGCGCATGAACACAAAGCTCAAGGTATACATTCCGTCTTACATTATTATTGTCCAAGGTAGCCATATTGTACTGAGCAGCCAGGACAGAGTCCTACTCTCACATTGCAAAAGTTCAGTTTTGGGTTCTGTGGCTATCATCATATCGGTCTTCTTTGTCACCACTTATACTTCTGAGATCGCATCACAAAGAAACAGAAAAGAAAAAGCAAACCAAAACAACACAGGTGGTACTGCGGAACCTTCACTTCCAGAAGGTCCGACTCTGAACCGAACTGAAGCGTGCTCTAACTGGATCCATTTTTTCTCTAAGAAATGATGGCAATCTAATAGGGATGAAGGGATAAACGAAAGTTTAACATCACGTTGACCTTGAATGAAGACCTGATTGTTGAGAAACACCGATGACATCGTAGACTGGTGAACAAGCTGGGGTCACGTAGAGCATTAATTACACACACACCGTATTGTATGCTAACCAGAAAAATGTACACAAATGGAGGTCATATTTTTGCAGGACTTTTGCACATAAACTACACTAACCAAAGTTCCACTGCAATTATTTGCAGACTGACTGAGCTGCAGCGTCACGGAATATCATTCCCAACAAATGTGGTCAAATTACAAATTGTACCATCTAAGGGACGTTTAACTTTTCAGGCCATGCGAGATCACCAGTGACTATCAAGTCATAGAAATGTCCAGCAATATCCCGAAGAAGAAGAAAAATGAAAAGCTGAGCGTGAGCCCCGAGTTTATATTAAACTTTGATGATGTGTCCGTACGTACATATGCACGGATGCATACACCCCGTTTAAAGGAACGCCACCTGGATCTTTCATGACAACACAATGGCCATATGAATCTTTACTCCCATCAGATAAACGGTCCTATCAGAGATCCTTAGGCCTGCTGTGAAGTTAAACATGGTAAGGATCGACATGAATCACACACGACAGGTGCAGCGGCGCTCTGCACGTGTCTTGTGTCTATGATTTCATGCAAGCAAGCAGGTGAGTGAGGACATAAAGTGGAGCACCCCCTCCCCCCCCCCCCCCCCACCCCTGCTCCCGAGTGATGCAGTCTGCATACAAATCTGCCCCGACCCCTCGGCACTGGCCCCCTCTGCATTGCATCCCGTCCCCTCAAGCTCATGCGAAGTGGTGACAAAGCTCAGACGGGGTCGCTCCATTCATGTGGAGCACGCTGCAGACAGGAGCTCCTGACCTTCAACCTCAGCTGTCGCCACGTAGCGGACACTTCATTAGGTAGACCTGCACAAGTATCATAACGACATTCTAAATATGAATACAAATGATGCCTTTTTACGTGATTGTTGCGGTATGGGCCCTTTTCCCTCCCTAAAAGTGCAGTATTTAGTAAATATAAAGATCATTTTCGGGAATGTGATCAAATAAGTTGGCAATTTTGATGACGCCCCCATTTTAGAAGAGAGGGGGAATAAAAGTCACAGAACAATGACCGAGACAAGAATACATTGTTCAAACGAGCAGTTTCAATCGGAGAGCGTCTGCAAGCTGACAGACTCCACTTTCTTCCTTTGTCCTCAATCACAGAGATGAGAGGCCGAAAGAAAAATGTGCAATTTGTCGCAGAGTGGCGAGCTGAACAAGCGGCCGTGAAAATCGACATAACGACACACTCAATTTAACGGGACACTTTCGGTAACTTCTACGGGACGGCCCAGTCCCACTGGAGCACTGAGGTTCATGGCTAAACACCGAAATGCGCGAAACTTGCTGCTCTGCTCCAACGTTGAGAGGATGCGGACGGACACCGACCTCAGACAAAGTCAGTCGCTGCCGGAGTAAAATGTTGCACTGATCAGTCGGCGGATGCGCAACTTTATGTTAAAAGCTTTTCTGAGCCCCGTTTACTGTGAGAAATGAATGTCCGTCTTTGGTCATGAATTTAGATTGGGTTGTCTCAACCTTGTCCACGGATGCAAGGGCCGCCGGGACGTTTAGTGAAGCAACACATGTGGAAATGCTAAGAGGCTACATATCTTTCAAGAAATAAAAACTGCTCCGTGATCTAGGTGAAAGAGCAAACTTCCGTCTTTGCTCCGCAATTTGTGCATTTTTGAAAAAAAATTCCAAATATTTCAACTCTTTTCTTAAACAATCTTCTTTTATTTTGTCTTCATAATATTAGGACTTTATTCCCATTATATCATACAACTTTTACCCCGACATAATAAAAAAAAAAAATACAATTTTATTTTGTTTTGGTTCTCATAAATAAAAGCAAATGTTTTCTCTTACTTTAACTGCAAAAAATAATTTTATTCCCGCAAAATTGCAACTTATTTTTTCATGTTTTGATTCTGTATGGTAAAATTACAACTTTCTAAAAACAATGTCATTCTGCAACTAAATCAACATTCTTTTTTCTCGTTATTCTCCTAAAGTTACAACTTGTTGTGGTTTGCAAAGGCTGGGCGGGTCCTTCGCCTTTGCTTGAGCCGTCCAGTAGATGCAATGAGAAAAAGCAAATGGAAAAGACAAAACAGATAAAGCAATGACAAAATGGAAGTTTACATTGTTACTTCTAGTGGTACGATATCCTTGCTCTATTATTAAATCTAAGTATAATAAGTCACACTGTTGTGTCACAGCCTGATGAGGCCATAAGGACCATATCATCTGCAAATAGCAGAGATGAGATTCTAAGGCCACCAAACTGGACTCCGTCGACGCCTTGGCTGCGCCTAGAACTTCTGTCCATGAAGGTCAAGAATAGAATCGATGAGAAAGGGCAGCCTTGGCGGAGGCCAACATTCACCGGAAATGGGCTTGACTTCCTGCTGGCAATGCGAACCAGACTCCTGCTCCGGTGGTACAAGGACCGAATGGCACGTAGTAGCACGCCACCAATCCCGTACTCCTGGAGCACCGTCACAGGACGCCACTAGGGACGCAGTCGAATGCCTTTTCCAGGTCTACAAAGCAGTTTGGGCAAACTCCCACAAACCATTTAGTGGCCTTGCAAGGGTGTAGAGCTGATCTAGTTTTCCACGACCGGGACAAAAACCACATTGCACCTTCTGCACCTGAGGTTCCATTAACAGTCGTACCCTTGTCTCCAGCACCCTGCAATGGACTTTTCCAGGAAGGTCGAGGAGTGTGATCCCTCCGTTGTTGGAACACGCCCGTCTTGAAAAAGGGCGACCACAACCCCGGTCTGCCAGTCCAGAGGTTCTGTTCCTGCCTTCCATGCTATGTTGAAGGGTCATGTCAGCTGAGAGATATAGTCTCTCCAACGTGTCCTGGGTCTTCCCTGTGGCCTACGATCGGTTGGACATGCCCTGAACACCTCCCCAGGAAGGCGTTCGGGAGGCATCCTAACCAGATGCCCGAGCCACCTTATCTGACTCCTCTCAATGCCTTTTGACTCAGCTCTCTTTTCACCACGACAGATCGGTGCAAAGTCCGGATCACTGCAGACGCTGCACCCTGCCAAGAGTATAGAGTTGGTCCACAGTTCCACAACCAGGACGAAAACCACGCTGCTCCTCCTGAATCCGAGATTCAACTCTAATTGGACTTCATTTTCCCTCGCCCGGACATGGGTCACGGGGGCCCCCATCTGGCGAGCGTCTGGTGGCCGGGCCTGCACCCATGGGGCCCGGTCGGGCACAGCCCGAAAAAGTAACGTGGGTCCCCCCTCCCGTGAGCTCACCACTCATGGGAGGGGCCAAAGGGGTCGGGTGCAAAGAGAGCTGGGTGGCGGCCGGAGGCAGAGGACTTGGCGGTCCGATTCTCGGCTACAGAAGCTAGTTGTCGGTACGTGGAATGTCACCTCTCTGGCGGGGAAGGAGCCTGAGCTGGTGCGTGAGGTGGAGAAATTCCGGCTAGATATAGTCGGACTCACCTCAACGCACGGCAAGGGCTCTGGAACCAGTTCTCTCGAGAGGGGCTGGACTTCATTCCACTCTGGTGTTGCCAGCAATGAGAGGCGACGAGCAGGTGTGGCAATTCTTGTTGCCCCCCGGCTCCAAGCCTGCACGGTGGAGTTTAACCCGGTAAACAAGAGCGAAGTTTCCCTACGCCTTCGGGTGGGGGGACGGGTCCTGATTGTTGTTTGCGCTTATGCCCCAAACAGCAGTTCAGAATACCCGCCCTTTTTGGAGTCCTTAGAGAAAGTACTAGAGAGCGCTCCCTCGGGGGATTCCCTTGTTCTGCTGGGTGACTTCAACGCTTATGTTGGCAACGACAGTGTCACCTGGAGAGGTGTGATTGGGAGGAAAAGGCCCCCTGATCTTAACCAGAGCGGTCTTTTGTTATTGGACTTCTGTGATCGTCACGGATCGTCTATAACGAACACCATGTTCAAGCATAAGGGTGTCCACATGTGGACTTGGCACCAGGACACCCTGGGCCGCAGTTTGATGATTGACTTTGTGGTTGTGTCGTCGGACTTGCGACCACATGTTTTGGACACTCGGGTGAGGAGAGGGGCGGAGCTGTCAACTAATCACCACCTGGTGGTGAGTTGGTTCCGGTGGTGGGGGAGGATGCCGGTCAGACCTGGCAGACCCAAACGCATTGTGAGGGTCTGCTGGGAACGCCTGGCAGAGTCCCCTGTCAGAAGGAGTTTCAACTCCCACCTGCGGGAGAGCTTTGACCATGTTGCGAGGGAGGCAGCGGACATTGAATCCGAGTGGGCGATGTTTTGTGCCTCCATTGTCGATGCAGCCGATCGGAGCTGTGGCCGTAAGGTGGTCGGTGCAGTGGTGAGGGATGCCGTCAAGCTGAAGAAAGAGTCATATCAGGCCGTCTTGGCTCATGGGACTCTGGAGGCAGCTGACAGGTACCGGAAGGCCAAGCGGGCTGCAGCTCTGGCAGTCGCTGAGGCAAAAACCCGGACATGGGAGGAGTTCGGAGAGGCCATGGAAAACGACTTCCGGATGGCTTCAAAGAGATTCTGGACCACCGTCCGCCGTCTTCGGCGGGGGAAGCAGTGCACAGTCAACACCGTGTATGGTTGGGACGGTGTGCTGCTGAACTCGACTCGAGATGTTGTGGACCGGTGGAGGGAATACTTTGAAGACCTCCTCAAATCCCACCGACATGCCTTCCAACATTGAAGCAGTGCCTGGGGACTTTGAGTCGGGTTCGCCTATCTCAGAGGCTGAGGTCACCGAGGTGGTCAAAAAGCTCCTTGGTGGCAAAGCCCCGGGGGTGGATGAGATCCCCCCGAAGTTCCTTAAGGCCCTGGATGCTGTGGGCGTGTCTTGGTTGACACGACTCTGCAGCATTGAGTGGACGTCAGGGTCGGTGCCCCTGGACTGGCAGACCGGGGTAGTGGTCCAGCTTTTCAAGAAGGGGGACCGGAGGGTGTGTTCTAACTATCGTGGGATCACACTCCTCAGCCTTCCTGGTAAGGTCTATTCAGGGGTTCTGGAGAGGAGGATCTGCCGGATAGTTGAATCTTGAATCTTGGAACGTAGATCGACCGGTAAATCGAAAGCTTTGCCTTTTGGCTCAGCTCTCTCTTCACCACGACAGACCGGTGCAGAGTCCGCATCACTGCAGACGCTGCACCAATCCGCCTGTCCATCTAGCGGTTTATCCTTCCCTCACTCGTGAACAAGACCCCAAGGTACTTAAACTCCTCCACTTGAGGTATTACCGACCCGGAGATGGCACTCCACCCTTTACCGGACGAGAACCATGGACTCGGACTAGGAGGTGCTGATTCTCATCCCAGCCGCTTCACACTCAGCTGCGAACCGATCCAGTGAGAGTTGAAGGTCACTGCTCGATGAAGCCAACAGGACCACATCATCTGCAAAAAGCAGAGATCGAATCCTGCGGCCACCAAACTGAAACCCCTCAACGCCCTGGGTGCGCCTAGAAATTCTGTCCATGAAAGTAATGAACAGAATTGGTGACAAAGGGCAGCCCTGGCAGAGTCCAACCCTCACTGGAAATGGGTACGACTTATTGCTGGCAATGCGAACCAAACTCTGACACCGGTCATACTGGGAATGAACCCCTGGATTAGCTTGTCCAATACCCCATATTCCCGGAGCACTCCCCACAGTATTCCCGGAGGAACACGATCAAATGCCTTCTCCAAGTCCACAAAACACATGTAGACCGGTTGGGCAAACTCCCATGCACCTTCACCCCGCCGAGAGTATAGAGTTAGTCCACAGTTCCACGACCAGGACGAAAACCCACTTCTTGAAAAGCGGGACCACCACCCCAGTTTGCCAGTCCAGGGGCACCGACCCCAACGTCCACACAATGCTGCAGAGTCGTGTCAACCAAGACACGCCCACAGCATCCAGGGCCTTAAGGAACTATGGGCAGATCTCACCCACCACCGGGGCCTTGCCACCAAGGAGCTTTTTGACCACCTCGGTGACCTCAGCGTCTGAGATAGGCGAACCCGACTCAGAGTCCCCAGGCACTGCTTCCATGTTGGAAGGCATGTCGGTGGGATTGAGGAGGTCTTCAAAGTATTCCCTCCACCGGTCCACAACATCTAGAGTCAAGTTCAGCAGCACACCGTCCCAACCATACACGGTGTTGACTGTGCACTGCTTCCCCCGCCGGAGACGGCGGATGGTGGTCCAGAATCTCTTTGAAGATATTCACAAGTCGTTTTCCATGGCCTCTCCGAACTCCTCCCATGTCCGGGTTTTTGCCTCAGCGACCGCCTGAGCTGCAGACCGCTTGGCCTTCCGATACCTGTCAGCTGCCTCCAGAGTCCCATGGGCCAAGACGGCCTGATAGGACTCTTTCTTCATCTTGACGTCATCCCTCACCACTGGTTTCCACCAACGGGATTACCGCCATGACAGGCACTGACCACCTTTTGGCCACAGCTCCGAACGGCCGCATCGACAATGGAGGCACGAAACATCGCCCGCTCGGATTCATTGTCTGCTGCCTCCCTTGGAAAATGGTCAAAGCTCTCCCGTAGGTAGGAGTTGAAACTCCTTCTGACAGGGGACTCTGCCAGGCGTTCCCAGCAGACCCTCACAATGCGTCTGGGTCTGCCAGGTCTGGCCGGCATCCTCCCTCACCATCGGAACCAACTCACCACCAGGTGGTGATCAGTTGACAGCTCCGCCCCTCTCCTCACCCGAGTGTCCAAAACATGTGGTCGCAAGTCCGACGACACAACCACAAAGTCAATCATCAAACTGCGGCCCAGGGTGTCCTGGTGCCAAGTCCACATGTGGACACCCTTATGCTTGAACATGGTGCTTGTTATAGACAATCCGTGACGAGCACAGAAGTCCAATAACAAAAGACCGCTCTGGTTAAGATCAGGGGGCCTTTCCTCCCAATCACACCTCTCCAGGTCTCACTGTCGTTGCCAACATGAGCGTTGAAGTCACCCAGCAGAACAAGGGAATCTCCCGAGGGAGCACTCTCTAGTACTTCCTCTAAGGACTCCAAAAAGCGCGGGTATTCTGAACTTCTGTTTGGCCATAAGGGCAAACAACAAGAATTGCCACCCATTCCCGTCGCAGGCAACACCAGAGTGGAATGAAGTCTAGCCCCTCTCGAGAGGACTGGTTCCAGAGCCCTTGCTGTGCGTTAAGGTGAGTCTGACTATATCAAGCCGGAATTTCTCCACCTCACGCACCAGCTCAGGCTCCTTCCCCGCCAGAGAGGTGACATTCCACGTACCGACAACTAGTATCTGTAGCCAAGGATTGGACCACCAAGGCCTCTGCCTCCGGCCACCACCCAGCTCTCTTTTCACCCGACCCCTTTGGCCCCTCCCACGAGTGATGAGCTCATGGGAGGGGGGACCCACGTTACCTTTTTGGGCTGTGCCCGATTGGGCCCCATGGGTGCATGCCTGACTCCAGAGGGGTGACCCTTGTCCGGGTGAGGGAAAACGAAGTCCATTGTTATTGTGCATCATTGGGGTCTATTGAGCCACTCTTTGTCTGGTCCCTCTCCTAGGACCTGTTTGTCATGGGTGACCCTACCAGGGGCATGACAGCCCCCGACAACTTAGCTTCTGGGATCATTGGGACACGCAAACTCCTCCACCACAATAAGGTGGTGACTCAGGGAGGAGTAAACTAATTCAATGGCCCGTATTCTTTACGCTACGATATTAAATACACTATTTTATTACATTTACTAGACAAATTAGATGAATTTGCACAAAGCATCGGTATCAGATCGGCATCGTCGATACCAGTCTGAATTCTACAACATCAGTGGTATCCCACATCACTAGCTTGTATATTCTTTGTTCTACTGCTATCCATTTGGTTGCATCAGGCTTGTTTAATTTTTAAGCTTGGTCTGTAAAACGTGGATAATGCTCCTGTGTCAGGGCACCAGCATGCACACATACCAACTCACTCCTCCCTGCATAGCCTGACACGCAAGAGGTTCAAATTTATATATATTTTTTGTACATTACTTGTTTGGCTGGCATACAGCGACGAATCGACGAATTGTTCGATTATCCATCCATCCATCCATTCATTTTTCTCCGCTTATCCGGGTCCGGGTCGCGGGGGCAGCAGCTTCAGTAGGGAAGTCTGGACTTCCCAGTCCCCAGCGACCTCTTCCTGCTCCACCAGGAGGACACCAAGGCGTTCCAAGGCCAGTTGTGAGACATAGTCCCTCCAGCGTGTCCTAGGTCTTCTCGGGGGCTTCTCCCGACTGGGCATGCCCGAAACACCTCACGAGGGAGGCGCAAGGGAGGCATCCGGACTAGATGCCCGAGCCACCTCAACTGGCTCCTCTCGATGTGAAGAAGCAGCGGCTCTACTCTGAGCTCCTCCCGGATGGCCGAGCTCCTCACCCTATCTCTTAGGGTGAGTCCCACCACCCAGGTCAGGTCAGGGAGGCCGTTCCTCCCAACCACACCCCTCCAAGTCACACTGTCATTGTCCACATGGGCGTTGAAGTCTCCCAGCAGAACTATGGAGTCACCAGCTGGGGTGCTCTCCAGAACCCCTCTGATAGACTCCAAGAAGGCTGGGTACTCTGAACTGCCGTTCGGCGCGTACACACAAACAACAGTCAGAACCCCTCCCCCAGGCCTGGCTCCAGGGTGAGGCCCCGGTATCCCACGTCCGGGCGAGGTGCGGTCACTCCTCACGTTGTTCGTCATCGGGGTCTTCTGAATCACTCTTAGTCTGGCCCGTCACCTAGAACCTGTTTGCCTTGGGAGACCCTACCAGGGGCATAAAGCCCCCGACAACATAGCTCCTAGGATCACTCGGGCACTCAAACCCCTCCACCATGATAAGGTGGTGATTCACGGAGGGGATCACGGTCAATTATTTTATCGATTAATCGATTAATCAGAATTTTTATTGTCCCCTCTTTGCAGTAATCCCTTTAAGAATGCATGAATGGAGAATTTCCTTCCATAATCATAGCAAAGAGAAAGATCTCAGTCACCAAAATTGAAGTAGCAAAGTATAAACCATCCGTTGATAAACGTCACAAACACTCTACTGCAGTTTCACTGCCCTACCAGTAGGTTTTGCGTGTATGAATGGTAAGAGATAATGGAGAGAGTGCAGAAATGTAGGCATTTTCCTAAGCACAAGTACAAGTATGGGATTTACTTTGCATGGGAATGCTTTTACACACGCTCTACGCACACATCTCTGCAGTGGTTGGCTTTGCAAGATATCAAAAAGAGGCAAAAATGGTGATACACATCACCAAAGTCAAAGGTGATGTGTGTGAAGTGTCTTGTTTTGCTGGAAACACAAAGTGTAATATATATCTGCTTTCAGGGATCACTAAGGAAATGAAAAATAGTCACATTAGAATGGCTAAAATAAGGATATTTATAGTACATTTTTAAATGAAAAGATTAATCGATTACCAAAACAGTTGTCGATTATTTGGATAATTGATTAATAATCGTTGCAGCTCTACAATGAACATGCCAATAAAAATGACATTCATTAATCCTATTAACAAACTCTTTCTCTCTTGAATTATACAAAAAAGCTATAAAAGCAGGGGTGTCCAAAGTGCGGCTCTTTGCGGCCGTCGGCATTGTGCTAAAACAATTTCTTCGAGCTCTTGTTTGCTTTTGCATGAATAAAGACTATTCATTCAAAGTTGGTGCCAGCAACTCATACAGTAGTTTGTACAGTTAAATAAATCATGTCTCGACACTACCTCAAAGTGAGGAGGAGGGGCTTACTGTTCTAAAAGTGCTGCTGCGGGAAAGGATTGTTGGAGATGCTCAAACATCTCATAAGACATCCAACAAGGTGTGCATGACGTCTGATAAACAGAGGACATAAAGTCTATCCGCGGCGACGCCTGCAGCAAAAGACGAAACCCCCGGACGCAAGATTCCGGCCTGTTTCCGCTCCAGCGAACACGTGCAATCTATACCCTCCACCATCTCCTCCCCCTGTTGAACATCTCCTCATTGTGAGTTGTGTGGAGGAACAATCTCAGAACGTCGAGAGAGATTCAGCTTGGGTCGAGAATCTCTGCAGCCTCTTCAAACGTGGACGGTAAGGGATGTAAATACAGAAGCACAATGTGGGCTTTAAACAAAGAGGTGGCTCGTTAACGTGACAAACCAGTATCTTGAACCAGCAGGGAGCACAATAACGAGTCCCTGCAACCGCGGAACGACCGGCGGCGGAGCTTCTCATTACAGCTAAGGGGTGAAAATTGGGGAGCGTTTGACAAGTGGAGCAACAAAAGATTGAAATAAGGGCTGTTTTTCTTGCCATAATTGCGTTTGCTTAGCGTGCTGGAAACAACAGACGAGGCGGTGCAGGGCAGGGCTGGGACAATAAGCTTTAATAGCGGCCGCTTCTCGTGGGAACTTGACCGTGATCTGCACCACTATTGCTCGCCGTTTATCTCCTTTTCCAGGCCTTGTTTAATTGCGCTGTATCAAACACATGCGGCCGTGTGTAGGCTGGACACGCAGACAGGGGTTCCAGCGAGGGGGCACACTTCAGTCTGGAGTGTCGGGTCCGAGCAGCTCTGGGAGGCTGAGGAGCGTCTCCCTAATTAGCGTCAGGCTGATGCGGGACGCCTCTATGGACCGCCTTTTGTTCAGCATCCTCTTCTCCCTCTCGGGCTGTCACTTTACTTTTCTTTGGCCCCTCAAATGATGTCCTCGCCACACAAACGCTGCATTTGTGCAGCACAACAATCTTTCAGGATGGTGCTTTGCCAGGTTTTCAATGAGCATACGCCGGATGGAGGATCTGCTACACTACATACAGACACAAGTCCACTAAGTGGAACAGTTTGGCTCTGTTTGCACTACAAGTTATGCTTTGGTTTGGTACAAGGCACACTTTTTTGGTTTATTTGTTGTCATCAAATCCTACTGTGCAGTACGTATCCAATTGTAGCACGGCACAATTTGTTTGCGTTCTTTGGAGCTCAACACTGTGCTGTCCATTGATTGGCTGACAGAGATGGACCCGCTATAAACGTTCTGATTCTAGCCAGGGCCTTTATTTTACCTTTAATAAAAAGTGGAAAGATGCACTGAAAGCAGGTGATAATTGGGGAGTTATTCTCAAAACGTAAAGTTCATGTTTTCAACTTCATTCATGATTTGGAGTGCATGAGAAAGCAGAAAGGCAAATCTAGTTCCCCTTGACTATATTATTAAGTATATTACGCAACACCGCAGCGACAGAACAAGCCAACCAACACCGACAGCTGAGTAGCACCACCGGCATTCTAAACTGGCTGCTGTCCGCTACTGCCATCTTGTAGTGTTAAACAAACTACATCAGGAGGCTGACTACAGCCACAGCTGTTAATGCCAATGTTTTTTGACTGGGTGCTAATTTGCGCTCCCAACCGTGGACCACACACCCAGCAACTACCGGAGACTCTGAAATTATTGGAATATTTGAGATATTCCGTCTCGCTTGTTTCCGAATTGAAATTAACTGGCGATGCACAAACAAAACGGTTATGTTTTTGACATAGCTTACAAACCACACAATGGAAAAACGGGAGCACTGCTGCAGCACTAAGAAGACTTTTAGTAAAACTGAAGTGAAGGGAACAGTGGACATGTGACTACAAACCCCTGTTGGGCTTCTTTTTGTCTCTCGGCCTTCGGTTTAGCAAAGGGATGCAATTAATTCCAACTCATTTTTGCATAGAAACCCAATTATTCATTGAGAACTAAATGAGATTTTGCACATTCTACGGCACCCATGAAGCTCTGCTATTCACCGCCATTCAGTGCACCAAAAGCCCTCCCGCCTTTTGGAAGCCATGAGATGGAGAGCGGTCCACTGCAGCTGCTATTCACCGCGACAAGATAATTGTTAATGAAAAGTCATTGCGCGGCATTATGTTGTCGGCAGGATCATTGTTCATCTCATTGAAATCTATATGGCGGAGCAGAGTGTTTCTTTTGAGTTTGGGTATTGAGGATCTGTTGCCTGGTAACTAATAAAGGGCCCAATCACGCACTGTATTGGCCAAGATGGGCTGCAGTCTGGCCCGCCTCAACAATGCCACGTTTGTAAAAAGGCGGTGATACAAGTTAATGATGCTTGTTCAACAAAACATTAATGGGCTTCTTCACGCTCTAATATGGCATGGGATGGGCTATGAATGGGGGTGGGGAGTGTGTGGGGGGGGGGTGACTTTAACTCTGCACTTAACAACTTTGTGCGTTTTTTCTTTGCACTTGTGGGACGAGCTCGACACACAACTTACCATGCACAAACATGTTGTTTCGTTCCACAACTTTAACCCTGGATCATCTTTTTCTCGCAGCCCCCCTTGTTTAAAGTGTATTTTCACTGGACTGAATGGGCCGGTGATTAATTGGCCATCGTGATGTGAAGGGGGCTGAATAGCGGCGCTGAGCCGCTGCACTCCCAAGTATAAAAAAAGGAGGCGAACAAGGTTGAGGGTCCTGAGATGACGGAGTATTGGGTCACACTGAAAAGACTGAATTATACAAAACAAGAACTCTACTATGGGATTCAAGTAATCAAATGACGAGCACAGACGTACGTCACAATGTATACACGGATGGCGCCTCGACACCGTTAAATTGCGATATCAGGATCTGCACATGGGTCAGTCTCCTGAAAGGCCCTGTGATTAACAAGCTCCACGTCCAGGGTGTACCCCGCCTCTCGTCCAAAGTCAGCTGGGATAGGCTCCAGCATGTCTGAACTTCTTAAGGAATTGTTTACCAAGGCGATGACGGAGGTAGTAGACCATGGATGTGTAAACGTTACCGTTTGTCGTGCACCCTCCTTTGCATGATATCACTGTCCTGCAAATGTTGCACTGAGCCGTCGCTCTCTTTTATGAAGTTAAGCCAAAGTTTAGCCGCTTTTTCCCTCGTGCTCGCCGGCTTCTTCTTTCTTTGTGGCTATTTTTTTCCGCCGGGCATCAAAAGTAGAAGTGGAGAAAAAACGATCCAGTAGAATCGCAACCTTAGTCTCGGTTCCCATTAATGCTTTTCTTGGTTTGTTCTTTTGGTACCGATTCTGGGAGACTGACTCACACACGTTAAGCTGGACTGTTGTTTTTTTTAGTCTTGCCTTGAGTCATTTAATCTAGTTATTTTACGCCTGTTGCCTTCTAACGGTGACGTTCTTCTGGTAACGACTTTATCCTCGCAACGCTACAACTTCTTTACTCTTCTCTCTGGTAACTTCTTCTTTTCTTTTTGGCTTATCCCTTCAGGGGTCCCCACAGCGAATCAATTGCCTCCATCTAACCCTGTCTTCTGTATCCTCTTCTCTTGCGCCAACTACCTTCATGTCCTCTTTCACTACATCCATAATCCTCCTCTTTGGTCTTCCTCTAGGCCTCCTGCCTGGGAATTCAAAACTCAGCATCCTTCTACCAATATATTCACTATCTCTCCTCTGGACAGGTCCCAACCATCTCAGTCTGGCCTCTCTGACTTTATCTCCAAAACCTCTAACATGTGCTGTCCATCTGATGTGCTCATTCCTGATCCTGTCTATCCAGGTCACACCCAAAGAGAACCTCAGCATCTTCATCTCTGCTACCTCCACCTCTGCCGCCTGTCTTTTCCTCAGCGGCACTGTCTCTAAACCAATCAACATCGCTGGTCTCACCACAGTTTTGTACACCTTTCCTTTCATTTTAGCTTTGGTATTCTTATCTACTTTCCTTCCAGATGGCACATCGAGTTCTCTCCTAGCTTTTTCCCTGATCACAGTAGCTGTAGTTGTCCAGTCATCTGGAAGCACTTCCTGACCACCAACAGCCTGATTCAACTCCTTCCTAAAAGTCACGCAACACTCCTCCTTTTTCAGCTTCCACCATTTCGTCCTCTGCTCTGCCTTTACCCTCTTCATCCTTCTCACCACTAGAGTCATCCAACACACCACCACCCTATGCTGTCTGGCTACACTCTCACTGACCACATCTTTGCAGTCACTGATCTCCTTCAGGTTACACCTTCTACACAAGATGTAGTCTACCTGTGTGCTCCTACCTCCACTCTTTTAGGTCACCCTATGTTCCTGTCTCTTCTGGAAGAAAGTATTCACTACAACCATTTCCATCCTTTTTGCAAAGTCGACCACCATCTGTCCTTCTGCATTCCTCTCCTGGATACCAAACTTGCCCATCACCTCCTCATCATCTCTGTTTCCTGCACCAACATGTCTATTGAAGTCTCACTAATCATCAAGGTCTGACCAGAATTTCTCCTTCTCCTTCTTTTCACATCCTACCTATGGACCATACCCATTTACAACATTGAACATCGCACTTTTGATTTCTAGCTTCAGGTTCATCATTCTGACACTCTTTTTACCTCCAGGACATTGCTAGTAAACTCCTCCTTCAAAATAACTCCTACTCCATTTCTCATCCTATCTACACCATGACACAACAGCTTGAACCCTGCTCCTAAGCTTCTTGACTTGCTACCTTTCCATCTGGTCTCCTGGACGCACAATATGTCTACCTTCTTCCTTTGCATCATGACAACTAACTTTCCTGTCAATGTTCCAACATTCAAAGTCCACTGACACCAGTTTCTTTAAGACTAGCAAAACATTAGACTCACACTTTAACTGTGTTATCAAGAGCACTGAGAATGTACGTTGAAAGACAACGTTATTTTATGTTTTACTTCTGAGATTTCCGAGCATACCTAAATGCAGCAGTTATAAGAGTTATAAGACCATCCACTTGTTAGTTTCCTTTCTGTTTATTTAGACCACACAAACACGCACAATAAAGATGTTTTCATGTTCAGAGTGTTCTTGAGTGCATCTCGCCGTCGTCTAGTGACAATGAAGTGTCGTTGCGATGACAAAGGGATTAGAGATGTTTGTGAGATTGAGACACACGTACGGTGTTGGAATTGCACTGCTGCTGATGTGTTCAGGTCAAAGCAAAGTTATAAAAGAGTGTCAGATTCTGTGGGGACACTACTACTCTGCCTATCGTCATAACAAAGAGGCATGGCTACTAGAATGTGTATGCATTAATTGTGCAAAACATGTATGTAATTAATGAAATGAATTTGTTATTGCTGTTTTTTATTATATTTTTTTTGCATGAAACAGTGTTTCTGTGATTTGTGCTGGGCTTTGTTCTTAAACGACGCAGATGACCAAAAAAAAAACCTGGAGCCTTCTCCCACCAAGCAAAATGAAAAGGGAATCACAGGATACAGTATTGTTTTGCCCTTAAATGGACTAATTTTCTCCTTGAATTATGAAAGTAATGGCGAGGTAACAGCCTGTGCTTGCTCAGTACCCGGCGGCTTATTGCCCGCTAAACCCTTCCACGTGGCTCCACTAGTCCTGGCAATTAGGCCTCATTACAGCCTCATAAAGGGCCTCGTTTGGGGGATTACTTCAGAGACAATGAAATTTTATCGTGCAGAATTATGGAAAAATAATATTAGAGCTTGCACGGTGCGATGAAGGGGGCGCGTGCCACGCATCATTTCGCATGGTTGGAGTATGCTCACACTCACACACACACGCACACACACAAGTGTTTGCGTTGCCATACTATGTGTGGGTGTGTGTGTGTGTACATGTCACACACCGGGCTGACTTTATTACAGCAATTATGTTCAATGTGTGATGTGGCAGTTTGTTTTTAAAGACTCGGTGAAAGTCATATATAACATCCTCTTAGATGTATCTTCTAAGCTCTTTTTTTTTTTCTAAACTCTTTGGATCAGAACCACAAACCCGTTGAGTGTCTGTCTTAGCGTCCGTTGGGGGGGCTGTTTGGCAGATGAAAGCTGAAGCTAAAACCAGCAGTGACCCTCTCCGGCCAAGCGCCCTGCAGAGGGATCAAACCCGCTAATTATCGTCACAAGATGAGGGATTAACGCATTTCTGGAATAACTGCCTGTTTACCCCCGCGCCGGCCTGACCTTTATAAACACTTTCTAATTGAATCCTAATCGCCATCAAATAACCGCGCTTGCAGAGGGGAGCGCTGCGGACTCGGCACCAACCCACACACCGACTTCCATTGCTGGAAGTGAGCAGATCCAAAAGTGCGATTAGAAGGACAATTACAGCACTCGCATTTGTAATAATATAATATATCACACTTGTATATCACACTATTTGGAGGCGGCTGATCTTACTTCAGCTGCTTGGGGGGAGGAATAACTTGTGGAAAACTAATCAGTGCAAAGACTTAGCATGATTATTACTATTCATTTTATTCCGCTTATCCGGGTCTGGGTCGCGGGGGCAGCAGTCTCAGTGAGGAAGCCCAGACTTTCCAGTCTCCGGTCACCTCTTCCAGTTCCACCGGGAGGACACCAAGGTGTTCCCAGGCCAGGTGTGAGACATAGTCCCTCCAGTGTGTCCTACGTCTACCCCTGCAGAAGCTTCGCACTGCAAACCGTCCCAGTAAAACGCCGACGGTCACAGCCTGATGAGGCCATCAGGACCACATCTGCAAACAGCAGAGAAGACATCCTATCCTAAGGTCCCCTAATGGCACCCTTTCAACGCCTTGGCTCCGCCTAGAAATTCTGCCCATAAAAGTTATGAACAGAATCGACGACAAAGGGCAGACTTTGTGGAGGCCGACGCTCACCGAAAACAGGCTCATTTGAGAGATTTTTTTTCCCCACCAATCACAGATGCTAAAAAAATAAATACATCCATCCGTCTGTAATGTGAGGGGAAAAAAAACGGAACATTATGACAGATAAACACTTAGCATTCCCACCCGTATGGTGTTATTACCTGCGAATGAGAGAAATGTAGATGACTTGACATGAAGTGTCCGCTGTTACCACACAGTTGCGGTCAAACGCCCACAAATAATCACTTTTTGTGTTTCCCTGACAGCAGTGCATGAACCCTGCATATTATGGGAATACTGTCTGCATACTGAAAAGTTAAAAAAAATAAACTTTTTGTACATTAAAGATATTAAAACCAACCCACTGTAGCTATCTGGACTGAACACCCACGTCTAGGGTCAATGTAACTTATAATATTCCATGAATAATGACATCATTTTATTGTTTATAATATGCCACGGGTCCTCGATTACTTTCAGTCATGTGGTGACAGTAATTTTCCTAATGTTTCCAACCCCGCCCCCATTTAAAAAAATAATAACTAGTAAAAATACCCCAGTGGGGAAACTGATATGGATGAATTTATCTGAACTGTCCAAAACTAACTTCCAAACTGAAACCAGGAAAATGCAACAAATGGAGAGCTGTGACGCTTGCGAGCGTATTGAATAGTCCATTTGCAGATGTTGGTAGGTAGGCACTGCAATACGCTGCGGGACAAGAAAAAACAAACTGTGGTCCAAAAATGGCCCCCAGGCCACACTTTGGATAGAAATAATACCAAATGAACGCTTGACTTACTTCTTGGATGACTGTTCCTGTTGGCAAGTCTCTTACCCACTCGGCGTTGTCTGCTAAGATCCTGCAAACGGGACGAAAGATACGGTCAATCTCGGCACATTTATCCATCCACCAAATCCACCAAAAGGGTGGGTCAATTCAAAAAGGCACACTCTTATTTTCCACAGCCGGGGTGCCCAAATTGCAGCCTGCGGCTGGCTTTTTATTGGCCGCGCAAATGAATTTGTCAAAAAGCTCAGAGTTGTAAAGTACTAAATACCACTTTCTCCAGTCAGCCTGGCCTACAAAAACCTCCCGAGCTTTGGTCTCTGAACTGAGCTCCTGAATTCAAATACCTTTCATGCATTATATTTTTTTTCTATCGACAAACTTGCCTTATGAAAATGTGGCTTGTTTGTTTAGCTAAGAATGAATAGCATAAATAGGGGTAGGGGTGCCAGTCACGTGGTCTGACGTGCTGACAGTATAAACCACGCAGCACGTGGGTGAGGCTGTTGGGCCCACCCACCCCCACCCACCCTTCCTCGGGGTCCCTTTTGTTGCGCCATCAAACATAAGCACCTTTGCCAGCTCCCGAGGGGATCACATTGATACAGATCAGACATGTCGAGATCCTTCTACGTGGACTCCCTCATCGTCAAGGATGCTGCCGCGGCCGCTGCGGTCAGACCCGGGGCGGCCGAGCACCCGGTGGCGCACGACTTCCTCCTGCCCATCAGCGTGCACACCCCGGGCGTCTTGTCGGTGGCGGCGTGCCCCTCCAGGAAGAGCGGCGCTTTCTGCGTGTGCCCGCTGTGCGTCACTACGCACATCCACTCTTCCCGGAGCGGCGTCTCGGCGCTCAAGGGGCATTTTGCGGGCGCTGAGGCGGCTCAGTATTGCCACAGGCTCTCCCAACACCACCAGCAGACGCCCTCTCTGGCGCACCCGGGACATGCACCTGTTTGCACAGCCACCTTCAGCGTCACGGACCCCAGGAGGTACCACTGCATCACTATGGGTAAGAAGCACCACGGACATCCATGTAGACTAATGTGGACGCTCCGAGAGCCTAAAGATCCAACTTTATCTCTAGGCGCCTCAGAGAGCACCCACATCCAGAACGGCAAACGCATGCGCACGGCGTTCACCAGCACGCAGCTCCTGGAGCTGGAGCGGGAGTTCTCCAGCAACATGTACCTGTCCCGCCTGCGCAGGATCGAGATCGCCACCTACCTGAGCCTGTCCGAGAAGCAGGTAAAAATCTGGTTCCAGAACCGGCGCGTCAAGCACAAGAAGGAGGGCAAGGCCGCGCAGAGGATCGCGCACGGCGGCTGCAAGTGCGCGGGTGCGCACGGCGGCCCGGCGGACTACCCGCGCTCCGAGGACGAGGAGTCCCTCTCACCCGCCTCTGCCTCCGAGGAGAAGGACGGGCCGATCATGTGACTCGCGCCATTGGCACTTTGAGTACGGACCTGGACCATGACGCAGCGACAAAAGAAACCTTTGCCGTTGCATTCCCCACAAGGAAGTCCCTCCAAATTGTGACCTATGACCCCGCACTGTGCGCCTGACGAAGCCCTTCTAGAAGCAATATATGAGAGAGTAGCATATAGGACGACCTGTGTGGACCGCCTGCGTGGACCCGTGTGGAGCCTGTACGCACCATGTTTGCCAGCTATCGTGTATATGTGTATTTATTGCAATAATAAACGTGTCGGATTTACTTTCTTCACGTATGTCTTTGTCTTCCAAACCGTCCAGCCATTACACGTCATGGTGAGTGCGGGACAGAGGACATACAATGTAGTAAGTAAACATACAAGTACAGTGGAATAAACCAAAGTGGCACGTGGCGGAACACAGTTTCTGGTCGGGCTGCTTCAATGATTGTGACATTTGTTTTATAATTGGAGCTCTGGTGATGCGCACCGTGACTGTTTCCAGGGCAAACAAAGGGCAAAAAAAGGCATGTTTTTGGAGCTAAACAGCGATTTGACTTGGAACGCGGTTTTCCACCAGCAACCCTGCTCAATTCGTCGGACAAATGTGTTTCGTATTGTTACTTATATAATATCTATATGCTCGTATGCATATTCACTCATTCGTTCATTTTCTATGCCGCTCATCCTGATTAGGGTCGCGGGTATGCTGGAGCCTATCCCAGCGGGCTTTGGGCGGGTCGTATAAATATTTACAACTTTAATTCCCAGGAGTTCTCCGTATAAAATGTATTCATCCGCCCCATCCGATTGAATGCAACACGAAAACAAAAGTAATTCTCCCATTTGATTCATCGGGTACATTTACATGATATAAGCCTTTTTTCATTCCGAGCAGAGCTCCCATTTCTCCTCAGACGCTCACGATAATGGCTTCTTTTGAGCGAGAGAGAGAAAAAAAAAGGTTGGGGTTTTTTTTTGGTCCTCCAAAGCGAGTTTAATTGCGTTTTGGGCCCCACGTCGGCTGATTGTGTGCTGCCGTTTGGGCGCGCGGCACAGAAGACAGGATATATGGAAGCGGCCAAAGGCTTTGACAGGTTAGATTGTCCCGCTTCGGGACACGCATTTAGGGGTTAGACCCCCGACGGCTGCGGCGCTCACACAGCTTTGAGGGGCATCGACAGGGTTCCACGCAGACCCACACAAGCCAGTTTAGTCACTGTTTCATTAGGGCCCATTTGAACCTTTCAACTTGGGGGACGAATGCAAAGACCTCTGAGGAGGGGATTATAGGGGGGGGGGGGGGTAGTTGCTCCTAAATTAGCCGACGCCTAATTTAACTCGCTTCTGTCATTTCGGGATACGTTCCTAATTGAGAGGGGAAGCAGGTGAAGTTTTGGGTCCCACGCAGGGCCCATTCAACGAGGGAATAAATGGCCCCTTTCACGCCCTGCTGCTGATCGGATCTTGTTGTGCTGAAATAGCAGGTGTTAAATATTACATTTTTATTTATATATTTATAGCTCGTCTCTCACTTGAACGCCTGGCATCCCTCAGGGCGAGCTGAAACGCACGTGAAACGAGACGTGAACGTGCCTTGGACGGTGTTTGCTACACCTTGCGAGGCCCCTGCGTGTGCGCGCCATTGAAAAAGTGGCAATTACGCATGACAAAAGACAATTAATACGAGTGCCTTTGAGCGGCCTGCAGCTGCCGTTTGACGAGGGAACGCGGGAGGGAGGCGTGCGCTTTTATTCGGCCGCCGGTGCGTTTGCGGCGACGTCTCTCACTGATGGCAAACGCCCGGCGAGGAATTCGCCCGTTCAGAACTCCGCTGAGAAATCGGCGTCATTTAGACACGCCTGGTTCGTTTACTAACTAGCTGCTACCTGAGCGCACGTTGGGTTGCGGCGTCTTCTACTGCGCAATATCATGTTTCCATCTGCCAGAACGCCCGCCTTCGAACACAAGCGTCTTCCGGAAGTGGAGCTGCGCAGGTGCTAAATTTCGAGCAACCTCAATGGGATTCCTAATGTGGAACGCTAACAGATGTGCAAACAGACGGTTTGGTAAGGCGCGTACCTGCCGGCCAACTTATGCAAGTGTTGTTGGACACAACCTATTGTTGCGGAAGCCTTTTGCTTTTTTTGGACTTCAGCAGCACGCTGGACAGCTCCCCACTTGGCTCCCAGACCGGAAGTAGCTGCTCCAGCCTTGTTTCTCTAGCATCCGCTTCAAGACGGCGAGAAACGTATGGATAGCAGTGTTTCAACTTCGTTTGCCAGTCCGAGCTAAGCTGAAGCCACGTAGCAGCAACGCAAGTTGAAATAACTTCCAACAGCACGGTGGTTACGTCATTTCACAAGACCCGCCCCCTCCAGCAGCGCCCTCTGGTGGAGGGCAGCGGACTTTCACCATCAGCCTCATTGCAAAGGTTTTAAGAATAAACTTCAAATTCATGTGCTTTTCACTTACTGGAATATTTCCCTGTAATAAATACAAAGCATAATCATTTATGAACAACAAATTCCTCTCCCATTAATCACATTGCCATCAAAATATATGACCTCTAGGCTAAGGTCGCTTCTGAATGCATACCTGTACAGTTTAACTTGACTGACAGCGTAGTTAATGAAGTATGGAGTAAGTGGTACTTCCTCCTTGGATGGTGTCGGTGTACCTAACAAAGTGGCTGGTCAGTGTACACCAGCAAATGCAAAACACACAAAATAATGTTACATAATAGTTTGCACTTTTCACCTTTTTTCTGCTTTGGACCTTAAATCACAACAGAAGCCAAAGTTTCCAAAGTGGTTCTGCACTTTTTTTTTTTGTGTTATTGTAAGGCCAGAAAGGCTTTCCGTGCAGTAAAATCCCGCAAATGTGTCAACCTCCTTGGGCAGTTTGCCGCAAGCCGGCCTTTCCCCAAAGCTGAGATCCTTTTGTTTGGAGAACAAGGACAGTGTTCTTTTTTCAGGCAACATGTGGAAGTCATTGACGTGGCGATGGAGGAGGAGGAGGAGGAGGTGGGAGAAGGGAGGGAGGGGGTGTTAGTAATAGTGAGCCTCAGGCCGCCTGCATGGATGGATCAACCAATTCAGGGACTCGGACGTTTTCTTCTTCTCGTCTTCTTCATGGCTGCTGGGAGAGCCTTGGGCAGCACAAAAAAAAAAAAAAAAAAAAGGGGGGGGGGTGTCAATGATAACAGCACAAACAACTAATGCATGTGTGGCAGTCGTTGCACTTATGGCGGGGAGGGGGTGGGCATGCATTGACTACCGCGATCAGACGGTGTTGGGGCGCCCTCTAGGAGCTCAGCGCGCCACTGCAGCCTGCAGTACATCAGCATACTGTAAAAACTGTATTTACATGCATTTTTTACATCAATTATTTGCAAAAAACAAAAAAAAAACAAATGCACGCGGAAGGGAGCATTAAAAGCAACACTAACAGCAGGTTTTTATTGTTGTGTGCAAAGCTCTATTTGTAGTCTGTTGATGTTTTTTTTTTTTGTGCGACTGGCAACCAATTTAATTTCGGGGATTCTTCTACAAGACTCTTACTTTGAAAGGTGAAATGAGAGAGAGAGAGAGAGAAAATGGAGGGGGCTCATTTCCTGAGAGTTATTTACTTGGAGCCAGATGATGACTTTTTGGAGGGGAGGGAGGAGGCAGGACTGTAAGTTGGACCCACGCACAGGTCGTCCGAACGGAGTCAGTTAGGCAGGCATAGTCGCGGACGGAGGATCTCTCCCTCTCCCTCACACACACACTCTCTCTGTGGACTACTAGCGCCTTTTTGGAAAACCCCTTGGATGTACCCCCACTAACGGACTGTCGCCAGGGGATTACTTCAGGTAAATGCTGGAATTCCCTGATTGGATGCGATCCATACCTAAGAAAAAGTTACACATGGCATCCAGTGCGGCTTTTAAATACTTTTAAGTTTACATTCTATTCTCAATACCCCCGATGGGCGCCATATGGCCGCCCCCCCAACCCCCTCGGAGGTGAGGCTGCATGGAGAGAAGCAGCTGGAGGTATCACCTCAAAAGCCTGGACCTTTTTTTTCGGGGAGACACTTTGGAATTTCAGCCCAGCTTCTTTCCTCGTCCTTTTCCGTGGAATGCGTGGAATTAATTAAAAAAAAAGAAGAAGGGGGTGACGGCGAGAGGGGGGGGGGCTGGGTGATTAAGGAGGACTATGTGGAGCTTCAGCGGACTCCTTCGGCAAACTGCATGGAGAAAAGTGCATTCATGCTTTGTTTTGGGGGGCGGGGGGGCATTTTCACTTGTTGAGCTGCAAGCTGGAGATAAAAAAGAGAGAGAGGGGTTTGCGCGCTTTTACACGTGCAGAACGAGGATCATTACGACGACCAAAAGAAGAAGAACTTGTCTGGGTGCACAAACGGCAAAGACGCATGACTGGAATACAAGAAATATGCACACACAAAAAAAAAAAATCATATATTAATGAACAAAGACAAACTATCATTTATCTCGATGAAAAAGCACACGGCATTAAAAACGGAGGGTGCAAATCATTTCAACTAACCAAAAGAGTATTTAAACGCCGGAAAAGGACACATCCCAATTAGACATTATCAGTCAAAACCGCACGAACAATCAACGAAAGGAAGAAAGGAGAAAAGGAGTGGAAGGGAAAAGATGGTGTAAAAAGGAATGGCCGATGTCGCCCTCCAGTGGCGGCCTCTTGTACCGACGCGGGGATCCACTAGGGGGGCCAAATGCATTCATCTAAATGCAAAAGCACTACGATAACCGAGACGTTGAAGGCAGGGAGACTATTTAACATGCACGTTATGAGCGAGAGGAATTTCAGTTCTAAAAAAAAAAAAGAAAGAAAGAAAGAGCTGATGCTTTTCTTCCAAATGGCTCCTCTTTGTGATTTCAAATGATTTGTCGTCAAAATGTGTACAATGAATTTCTAATGTAAAAGTACAATTATGTCAAATGTGTATTGTTTATACCGTTCAAAAAAAGCCAAAAAACAAATGATGAATACAAAAACCAATGAATCGTCTTAAATGAACAAAACGGTGAGTCTTTTACGGTGAAACATCCGCAAAACGCTACGTTACCACCCGGGAACAACTCTTGCGATTCTCAAACCGCTTCCTTGCAGCTCCCTGGACCCGCTTTCGCTCAAATGACGTCGGTTCTTTCATTCGCACCCGGAACCGCACGTGACGACCAATCACGTTTGACAAAAAGTCCGTCCGTTCACTTCAAAGAGCCCGATCGTTCACGAACGGCCCATCGCAGCACGGGACGGAATTGGGAATTAAAGCTCATTTTCTGTCTCGCCAGGCCAGCGCATCCATCAACATGGATGCTTCCACGACGTTCCGCAAGCTCCTCGGCACCATCTTGGCGTTATCGGCCACGGGTAGGTCTTTTATTCAGTACGAGAGCCCACTTCCCTCCGAGCTAACCGTGTCAACACGACCAGTTACCTGCGGACGGTCGCCGCCCACCATCGTCTCCAACCACGACCAGTTCGTCTTGAGGCCCAACTCGGTGTTCAACGTCAGCTGCACCGGCAAGAGTAGCGTCGTCTGGGTGGAGCCCCTGCCCCGCAACACCTTCGTTTATCCCGGATACCTGACGGCCACCTTGTTCATCTACAACGCCACGGTGGAAAACACCGGCTACTACGCGTGCGTCCACGAGGACTTGGCGGGAGAAGCGGCAGGCACCCCGGAAGCGACAACGGAAGCCGAGATATACGTTTTTGTGCCAGGTAAGCGGTTTTCCGCCTTCAAAGTACTGCTTTTTGGTGCTTAGTTCTTAACATGATTTTTATTGCCACTGTTATAAAATCCTTTATTTCCCCCCCCCCCCTGTGTGGCCCTTGGCACGGTGGTTAGTGGGTAGGACATTGGCCTCACAGTCAGGAGGTTCAGGGTTCGAATCTGGGAATCTCTCTCACAACCCTAAAACGTGCATGTTAGCGTAATTGGTGACTCTAACTTGTCCATCACTGGTTGTATGTCTTTGTTTGTCTATATGTGCCCTGCGATTGGCTGGCCACCAGTCCAGAGTGTACCCCGCTGGATAGGCTCCAGCATACTCTAGTAGTAGAGAATAAGTGGCATAGAAAATGGATAGATGGTTGCAAAACATGTCTGCCATCCATATAAGTCATATAGAATGTATTATTAAAAAAACATGTCCGCCATCAATATAAGTCATATAGAATGTATTATTAAAAAAACATGTCCGCCATCAATATAAGTCATATAGAATGTATTAATAAACAAGAACTTTGGCCCACCCAGATCCTCTGACTCCATTTGTTCCGGAGACCCCCGATCAACTGGTGGTCCCCGTCGGAGTGGGCATCTCCTGCCGCGTGTCCGACCCCGACTCTCACGTCACCCTGCGCAGCATCCCCGGGGGAGAGAAGGTGTCCGCCTTCTATGACAACAAGATGGGCTTCTTCGGCGACTTCTCGGCGGGCCGCTACCAGTGCGAGACCGCCGTTGGTGGCAAGGTGGTTACTAGCCCCGTCTACACCGTCAAGGATGACGGTAAGTGGACTTTATTATTCCACTGACTGTGGAATTGATTGGTGATTGGTTCTGTTGTGAAGCAAATTGAGGCAAGGTGGAGCACTACTTGGCTGCAACCAGCAGAGGCGCTGGTGTTCCAGTTGTCTCAAGGAAAGGAGTTATGGGATCTTACGCTACAGCCACACTAGGTCAAGGTTTATTTTAAGTATTAAAAATACTTCATCTGTAATTTTCACTGATCAATCACATAAATGTAGTCACATATTTTAAAACTGTAACTTTCTAACGGAACACATTGCAACACATACAGTATATTTCTATAGTACATTACACATACAGTATATTCCTATAGTACATTACACATACAGTATATTCCTATAGAACATTGCACATACAGTATATTCCTATAGTACATTACACATACAGTATATTCATATAGTACATTACACATACAGTATATTCCTATAGTACATAACACATACAGTATATTCCTATA
>QODF01000233.1:5006847-5028388 GCA_024372805.1 Oostethus manadensis | reverse complement strand
GAGAAAACCCACACACGCACGGGGAGAACATGCAAACTCCACACAGAGATGCCCAACGGAGATTTGAACCCAGGTTTTCCAGATCTCCTGACTGTGTGGCCAATGTGCTAACCACTCAGCCACCGTGCGGCCCCATTGACCATCATAATCTTTTAAAGCTTTGGGGGAGAAGTCTTTTGGTGCCACCTGTTGGTTTGCATGTAGAAATCTCTAAATTCCAAATATAAGCGACCTGCCTTGTCTGTTTTCTGGTGACCCACCAATGTTATCAGCCCGATATCGACATAAAAAGGTAATATCTGTAGATACCGGGATCTGTTTTTTTTTCCCTATAATGAAAACTGACTTTAAAAAAAAACGCAGTAGGTAGGCCTATGAGCGCCCGTATTTTTCGGCATGTAAGCGAGGACCTCATCAAATGCGATATCCTTCCTATACAAAAAGTACTGTCAAAGCTGTAAAGAAATACAATGGCTACTGAAAAGGCAGGATTAGATATTATTGTTGTAGATAATCATCGATATGCGTCCAAAAGAGTGAATCATCAATAATGCACAGCTGCAGACGCTCACCCAGTGCATGGCCAATGGGAGTGCCCACTGATCTCACTGCACGGTATTACATCATTATCGCAAGGCGGGAAATGACCTAACACGTCTGTTTTTACTCAAGTCAGCGTGCGTGCATTGACGACAAACCACTTGACGGTGATCACATGATGTGCTAACTCTCCGCTTGCCCTCTCTTCCAGTGCCGACCCAAATGGAAGACTTCGACGTGGTCGTCAGGGCCAGCACTGAGGCCCTGAGGGCGGGGCAGCCTTTGAACATCACCTGCGTTGTCCCAGCTGGCTCGGCCTTTCGGCAGCAGTGGCTCCATCCCAAAACTCAGGCAAGCGCCTCTGCAATTCCTTTTGACAGCCTTGGGGTTTGACTCCCTTTTACAAAAGCAGCTCGTCATGCCTCCATGTTGTTTCCTGAGTCTTAAATGGTCATGCACTGGTTTTGGGAAAGTGAACCGTAGCTGTGAGAAAAAAACAGACGCCACCGTGCGGGACAAATGGTTCAAAAGAAGAAGTAAGCGTAAATCCATTGAGCCGCTGGCAGATGTTGTCCAGTGCGGGCTTGGTGATATTCCTGCACAGACTTGGTCTGATCTGAACCGCACCTTGTCACTTCTTGAGCACAGGGGGTTCCCTTGAACTCTTTTCCAAAGAGCTGGGACTCTTTTTGGCATCTGCTTTTGGACTCAGTTGTGATTCATCTCCTGTGAAGTGTTTTAGCCATCAGAATTACACTCTACTTACTGTAACATCCAGACTAGGAATCACTCGCTTATGTTCCTTTTCTGTTCTCACAGGCTATGAATGCAGCACAGAAGAAGCAGAATCTTCCAGACAGGGTCCTCTACACCCTCGTAATCCAACAAGCGAGCCTGCAGGATAGCGGCACCTATGAATGCACCGTAACCCACGAAGGCAGCGGGAAGGTCAGGGTGAACACCGTGGCCATTACCGTCTTCGGTGAGACCCTTTGCCTCAAAAATCATTGCAGATGGAAGTTGTTTCCTTTGAGGAAACTACAGGTTTACCTCTGCTTCCATCATCAGACTGTGTTTTATGGTAGGGCTTCTGCAGATGCGTGTCAGACTTTTACTGCTCCTTCAGCTGTTTTGTTGTATTCCCGACAGAGGAGAATTCCTTTGTGACCCTGGACCACAGTGGCATCCTACCGACGCAGTTTGTCAGCCTCCTGGAGGAGACTGAGTTCACCATCTTCATTGACGCGTCCCCACCCCCCAAAGTGACATGGCAACGCAACGGCAAAGACATACTGGAGAGTTACTACATTCTGGCCAAAACCAGCCACCTGGAAGGCAACCGGTAATAAAGATTAATTGATTCCATTCTGCAGCTGGTTAGCTTAGCCCGGCGTAAAGCTTGATTGCATGTCCAGCGGGCAAATGGCAGCCAAAAAGTCTTCTAAATAAACATGTCATAATAAAATTGAGGCGTTCAGTGCCAGACTATCTTGGCTTGCCGTGGCATGATCCTGGAGGCTTTGGCAGCCTGCAGAACTTATATTGGTGATTTGACTTTTTTTCATGCACGATCAAATAAACCACCTGAGCCTTAAGGGCTTCGCTCAGTGCGTGTTGTTATGTTTGGACTGAGCCGAGCGTTTTTTAACGGCACATCTGTTTCCAAGCTTTATGCTGAAGTTAAAATAACCATCGCGTGGATCCACTGTAAATCTAAAGATTTCAAACATTTGAATGGAGTTGGGTCAGGAAGGACAGCAAATGTACTCTCCAAGGAATGAAGTAATATGGCCTTGGATGTTCTTCTTCCTTGTGTTTTGTAAACATCAACTGTTTGAAGTCACTCGTCGTTTTACTTCTTTACTTAATCCGTCCCATAGTTTGATTCCACATACTAAACTAAAGGTTTTTAGTGTTGTTCTTGCACATTTGTGTTTTAAGTTTAGTTTATTGCTAAGATCATATTTCTCCTCTCCTGTTGAGAAAAATTGTATGACATTCTTTGGTAACTGCTTGTTGTTTGCTTTATGCATCATTGTAGCGCTTTGAAGGTTTACCAGATCAGCAAATTTCCATAATTGTGATTTTTGAAACAGCGTCTATACGCCGCGTTATGGATTATCATTATGGACTGTGCTAAAATGCAGCTTTGCAATCAGGGAATGGGTTACTTTATGAAGAAATTGCACCTTTTTCTGTCAGACTAGAGACAACGCAGCAATGTGTCTGTTGCAGGTACCAGAGCGTTCTGATATTCCGGCAGCCTCTTGAAAGAGACAGCGGGAATTACACCATCACGGCTGTGAGCGGCTCTCGCACGGCCCAGTTCTCTTTCATGCTCAAAGTCAAAGGTCGGTTCTTGAAAAGGTTGTGTCAGTTGTAACAACCAACAATGTGCGCTACTTTTTGGTTTCTTGTTTTTCCTTCAGCCTCGACCACCTTGACCTTCCCACCCTCCTCAGGCCCGGTGCTACTGCCACAGATGGAGGAGATAGTGGTCGGTCTGGGTGCTTCTTTCACCCTTACCTGCCGGGGCGAAGCGAGCCTTGCCTGGGAGATGCCGCTCGACGTACCCGAGCAGACGCAGGAGGACAACAGTGGCTTGTTTGTCACCACCATCACAGTGGACCAAGCTACGGCCATGCACACCGGCTTCTACACGTGCTTCTACAGCCAAAACGCCACAGAGGAGGTGGAGGAGAGCAGCATCTATGTCTACGTGCCAGACCCAGATGTTCCCTTTGTGCCGTCGCCGGTGCCGTTCGGGAATCACGTCCTGTCCGGCCACGAAGAGATGGAGATTCAGTGTCGGGTGTCCGATCCCAGTGCGAATGTTACTCTGCTCAATGTGGACACCCATCAGCCCATCCCGAGTGTCTATGACAGCAAAAGAGGTGCCCTGGGGGCGTTCACGGCCGGAACCTACGTCTGCAAGGCAGTCATCAACGGAGAGGTGCATTACAGTGAGGAGTACATCGTCCACGGCTGGACCGGTGCGTATCGCAGGGACTTTGGCAAATTTGCCGTCAGTTGCACGTTTGACATTCTCTATCGTTGCTTGTCAGGTGGTGCCGCTCTGCATGTGGAGCTGTCAGCCAAGCGGACTGCTCTGCTGGTGGGAGACACTATCACTGTCACCTGTTTGGCTCGCGGGCCCGAGATCTTGGAGGACCACTGGAAGTACCCCGGCAAAATGGTGAGCGGTGCGCAAGATGCAGTTTGAAATCTAAAATGCGGTCAATCTGAAGTGTGAGCTTTTTGCTTGCCAGGCTGACCGCGGGATGAAGACGGTGCACGAGAACAAACGTGACCAGGAGATTCTTTACACCCTGACCATCCCGCACGCCTCGGCTAAGGACAGCGGCATCTACGCTTGCTCCATCACTGATGTCATCAGCAATGAGAGCCAGACAAAGCAGCTAGCCATCACAGTGTATGGTACGAAAGTGTTCTGTCTCTCAATCCACAGAAGGTTTTGTTCCATGTCCTAAACTGCTCACCTTCTCCAATAGAACGTGAGTTTTTATTCCTCCAACCCGAGTTTGGCATCCTGGAATCGGCTGAGCTGGACGAGGTGCGAGAGTTCAGGGCTGAGATCGACTCGTTCCCTGGTGCTCGCGTTACTTGGCTCAAAGAAGGCCTCCCTCTGAGTGACGTTACCGCCGAGATCTCCACCAGTCTGCGGGAGGTCAGCGAGACTAGGTGAGACCCCGCCTCCACTAATTAGCATAGCAACATTCCCACACTGTGGTCTGCAGTTACAGTCTGGGACCTTTGTGAAGCTCGGTAACGTATGCTGTCGTTTTTTGTGCAGGTACATGGCCGTCCTCACTCTGATCCGTGCAAAGGAGGAGGACAGTGGCAACTACAGCATGAAGGTGGAGAATGGAAACCAAACTCATAGTGTCAGCTTTAACCTCCGGGTCAAAGGTGAGAGAGAGGAATGCCCGAAGACCTCTGAGTGTGATTCCAATGTTATCACTTTCCTGCACACACAGGCTTTCAGCAGCGTTATCTTACATACTTGTACACTGTGACTCTTCCAGTCCCTGCAGTCATTGTGGACCTGATGGACATCCACCACGGGTCCGCCTCAGGCCAGTCTGTAGTGTGCATCGCTGGGGGCCAGCCCACGCCTGAAGTGGAGTGGTTGATCTGCAAAGACATTAAACAGTAGGCCGAATTCAAATGTCATGTCACGCAACAGACTTTTGCAGATGTTTTCTAATTGTCGCTTCGTCAGCTGCGGCAACGACTCTTCCCAATGGGTGCCGCTGCCCGCTAACTCCACTGAGGTCACGGTGGAGTCGCACGTGGACGAGGAGAACAACCTCGAGAGCCAGGTTTTGTTCGGCCATCTGGAAAACACGCTGGCGGTGCGCTGCGTGGCCAGGAATGAAATGGCCGCCGTCAGCCGGGAAGTGAAGCTGGTGTCCAGTGGTGAGAATAAATATTATACAATATTGCTGCGGTTATGATGTTCTTGTCGAGTGCCTTTCAATGCTGACACTCCAAAGCGAGACAGGGATAGTGATGTTTGTGGTAAAGCAACTGTCAAAATGGTGGCTTTGTTGCGACGACCAATGCCTTCCAGATGAGCTCTACGCCCGTTTCATGCTTTTAATAACACCTTTTGTCCTCAAAAGTGCTCCGTAGGCCTGGCAGACGTTTCGTACGCAACATCATTCATGTGATGTCCCCATTCCACAGGCCCTCACCGCGAGCTGACTGTAGCTGCCGCCGTGCTGGTGCTGCTGGTCATTGTCATCATCTCACTCATTGTCTTGGTTGTTATCTGGAAACAGGTACTACATTCATTCCTTCATTCGTTCATGCATTCATTCTTGCGAGCATCTGACCATCTACTCATTTGCGGCACTTCCTGTCAAGTTATGCACGTCCGCTTAAAGTCATTGGCAGGCTAACAGAAAGAGATGCGCTTTCAGAAACCACGCTACGAGATCCGCTGGAGGGTGATCGAGTCCGTGAGTCCGGACGGCCATGAGTACATCTATGTGGATCCCATGCAGCTGCCCTATGATTCCAGATGGGAGTTCCCACGGGACAGGCTTGTGCTGGGTGAGGGGCTTCCATAAGCTGAGATGCTAAAGAAAACGGAGAAAACGGGAGAAAATTTGCAGCGGCATCCAGAGTGTGCTAGAGTGAAAGCAAACTTCTATTGTTATTCTAGCGCGATAGATGACCATGTGACTTCCCCACCAGGTCGCATCCTGGGTTCTGGAGCCTTTGGAAAGGTCGTAGAGGGCACGGCCTATGGACTCAGCCGCTCCCAACCTGTCATGAAAGTGGCGGTGAAAATGCTGAAACGTGAGTCATTCATTCAAATGCCACTAAGTGCTACAAATCAAAGTTCTTTGACGACAGCACTTACCTCCTTTTAGCCACGGCCCGATCCAGTGAGAAGCAAGCCCTGATGTCAGAACTGAAGATCATGACTCACCTTGGACCCCATCTTAACATCGTTAACCTTTTGGGAGCATGTACCAAGTCAGGTAGGGACCCCAGGACCGGTGTTTATTTTTGAGATTTGGGGTATAAAGACACACCTCCACAGCCCCGGCAGGAGTCTTGGTTATTGTGGAATCTCTTTGTATCTTTGACGGAAAGAAGAGCCTTCCTGACTTTGCTTTCAGGCTTTTTTAACGGGCCCCTGATAAGATTAGCCCGCAGACTGACTGACTTTGAGTCGCCTCTTTTCCTAGGCCCGATCTATATTATCACCGAGTACTGCTTCTACGGGGACCTGGTCAACTACCTTCACAAGAACCGAGAGAACTTCCTGAGCCTGAGTCCAGAAAAACAGAAAAAAGACCTGGACATCTTTGGAATCAACCCGGCAGACGAGAGCAGCAGGAGGTACGGGCATTATTGGGGCTGTCGTTTGTTTATCAGACGTGAGTCACACACAACAGCGGTCTGGCCCGTTTACTTGCATGCACACGTTCACCCCGACCGCCGATCAGTAACTCTATCTCCACAGTTGAGGCAGTTGTCTGGCGTCTTCACCAAATCAAATCGCAGGCCTGAAGTGGTCTCGGCTTTCACGCTAACTTCGTTGCGCTGCAAGCGGCTGTCAATTCTAACGCAGCTCTCTCCGTCTGAGGGTCGTCTGTGTTGACGGATGAGTCACCGTGACCGCACCTCGCAATGACCACAGCATGATCTAATTTTGACTTTCGCCTCCGCCGCGTCTTGTGCTAACCCCCAGGCCACAAGCTCACGCCGACGTCAACGTGATGCAGAGTTGTAGGATCAGAATGAGGACTAACAAAAAGCAAGATATGTTTTTGCTCGCCTGCAGTGCTGCAGTGCATCTGAGCTACAATCATCTTTAAGGACGTCTTATTTGAGTTGAAGGGGGATACGTGCCCCAACTACCACAGAAGAAAGAAATGCAAGCTCTTTCTAGTCCGAGGTCGGAAATGTGTAACTTCCCAATGTTCCGGGATGCGGCGGCAGATACGGTCGGTGCAGTTCGGTCAACTCGGCCATGACACAGACACTGTGTTCCCCCGTGCATGCCCACAGCTACGTGATCCTGTCCTTTGAGAGCAAAGGCGACTACATGGACATGAAGCAGGTGGACAACACTCAGTACGTACCCATGCTGGAAATGGCCAACACCTCCAAATATTCTGACATCCAGCAGTCCGACTACGACCACCCGCCTTCCCAGAAAGGCTCGAGCGGTGAGCGCATCTTTTTGTGTCTCGTCCCACCCTCTCTCCTCTGTTGTTGACCTATGTTTCCTTGGCTTGTTGTTGACGGGGTACACCCTTGTCAAAATTTAGGATGGTTAAATCCCTGTAATTATACGGAGGAGGAAGCATAATTGCAGCACTTGCATATTATTGCCCGGTTTCTTCCTGCCATCAGGTCAGTGCAGCTATATTTGACTACTTTCTTTGTGTTGCTCAGAACTCGAAGGGGACAACCTCTTGTCAGAAGACATGGACGAAGGTCTCTCTACTACGGACCTCCTCAGCTTCACCTACCAGGTGGCCAAAGGCATGGAGTTTCTGTCTTCCAAAAATGTGAGTCTGGATCCCACCAACACTCTGGTATTCCCCTCCTTCTCAGAGGGATGATGGTGGTAGTGGGTTTGCGGACTTTTAATACGTGTTGTGTGACGGCAGCCAAGCCATTGAAGGAATGTGAGCGGTCGTCTGATAAGCAGCGGCAAGCAAATTCAGGAGAAAGGCCCGAGGCTGAATATAGCAGCAGCACAAGCCAAGCTAGAATTACCGGGGCAGGCTCAAAACTTCATAGTTATTATCCTTAAATAAAATGCGTGGTCACATCCATCCATCCCAGTGGCATGTTTATTCAAGGAGCACGCAATATGTAATACCATTAAAAATGAGATGCTTTTAATGCAGAAATAGATGCTGTGGGAATGGCTGCTAACACGGCCGTTCTCCTTTCTCGTTCTTTTTTTTGCAGTGCGTGCATCGCGACCTTGCCGCCAGGAACGTTCTCCTCTCTCAGGGCAAGATAGTGAAGATCTGCGACTTTGGGCTGGCACGGGACATCATGCACGACAACAACTATGTGTCCAAAGGAAGCGTAAGTCTGCACTCCCATGAGATTCTAGCGCACTTTCCTTCTTCCGAGAGCACCGCTGACTTGTTTTCTCTGCGCTAACAGACATTCCTGCCAGTGAAGTGGATGGCGCCAGAGAGTATTTTTGACAACATGTACACCACTCTGAGCGACGTCTGGTCGTACGGAATCCTCCTCTGGGAGATATTCTCTTTAGGTGAGACCCTGCTGATACTGAGGTGAACTTAAGCTAAATGTTAACTGATTACATAATACTTGCAAGCAATAGGATGCTGTCAAACAAAAACCTAACGTGCATGCTTTTGGAAGGAGGGAGGAAGCTTAAATACCGGGAGAACATGCCAACGCCACACAGAGATACCGAGCACAGATTTGAATCCAGATCTTCTGTGTGGCCAACATGCTACCCACTAGACCAGACTCTGTATTAAGACAAAAAATGACCAAAAAAATCCCCATTCCAGCAGGTATGAAAACTTCCATATTTACTTCTCAAAGACTCGGCAATCCTAATTGTGACCGAAAGGAAAGAATGTACGAATTTTGTCTATGCCGCTTATGCTCACTAAGGTCGCGAGGAATGCTGGAGCCTGACTTCAGGCGAGAGGCCGGGTACGCGCCTCGTTCCTTCTGTGGACCAAATGCTCGGATGCACTAATGCATGCGTGCTTCCTTTTGAAGGTGGAACTCCTTATCCCGGCATGGTGGTGGACTCCAGCTTCTACAACAAGATCAAGAGTGGCTACAGGATGTCCAAGCCCGAACACGCGCCTCTCGACGTGTACGTCGTCGCTCATCCGTCCCCGTCAGAAACTTGAACTCTGTCCTGCGCTGGCAGACGAGCTAAAACCACAAGCTGACATTGTTGTTCTGTTTGTAGCTATGAGCTGATGATGAAATGCTGGAACAGTGAGCCAGAGAAGAGGCCATCCTTTGTGGGCCTGAGCGAGACTGTATCATCTCTGCTGCCTTCCAGCTACAAGAGGGTGAGTCACCTTGCAAACCATTTGGCCCCTCGACGCTTTCGCTTCATCTGCTTTCTGATGGAGACCCTTTCATTTTGAGCTTCCGCTTCGACCTGTACGTTCTCTTCCTGGCGCTCACTGCCATCTTTTCCAGAGGCTTCATCTCTTTATCGCTCTCTGGCTTTGTTTTGAAGTCATGTCGCTAAGCGGAGGCCAAGGAAATGCTCACATGACAACAATTTTTGCCATAAGAAATGTTGTAAATACAAGGTTGTTCACACATTTCATAAAAAATACTTCTAGTTTTGTGTTCATAAACTATCTGGAATGCATGTAAGGGACGAATGAAATGGATAAAAAAAACATTTAACATCACTTTGAACTTGGTGACCGCAGAGATGAGGGGAGGGTTATTTTGCAGCCATACTCACTAAAAAAAAAGCACACTGTTTGATACGCAGTGAACCTACTCAGGAGGAAGAAAAGAGACACTAACGGAGTTGTTCATCATTCTGTGTGCTTTCAACAATCCAAAATAAATCACCCACGCTATGCCGGTCCTCTCCCGCCGCTGTCTTTACCACGCAAGCTGGATTGCGCAAGAGGCTTCACTCTGCACATTTCATGTTGGACGTTGGATATTCTAGCAACAGCGGTAACCCCCATTACTGTGCCTGCACTGTTCTTAGCCAGTATAAGCTAGCTGGGTTAGCTTGGCTTAGCAGCACATGCTACCGCAACACCGTGTGTTGCGCTTTGGTGCTCGTTAACGTAACCCAACCGTTTAAGTCGGCGGCTGCCTTTGTGCAAGTTGAGCGTGAAACACTTAAACACGGCTTCAAGAGGCACTCGATAGTTATCTCACGTAGCCACAGACGAAACAGATTTTCAACACACATTCAATTTCACCTTCCCGCCTTCAAAATAAGAGCAGCGCGCATCCTGTCAAATGGTGGCACCAGAAGAAGAGTGTCATAAAAATATCTTACTTTACTAAAGATAAACTACAATTGCACCCGCACGTGTTGTAAGTTAAATACTTTTGATGTCAGCGTCTACCCAGAAACCCGAGACTTGTTTTGCAATCTTTACGATGTTGGGCACCCAAACAGCGCAGCGTGATAAAAAGGCCCCCACGGTAAATACTCTCCGAACGTGGCACTCTGACTGCTTAATAGCGTGTTTTGCTTCCTCTAGCTACACCTGATTACAGTACGCAGCAGCAGATGGATGTCAGAGAGGAGTGCGTGGTGGGCCTCACTTTGCCCCCCAACCCTCCCATCTGCACCTCCTTGCCTGTACCACCCAACTTAATGACCCCGTTAAAGTCCCACATGGTACATCAAACCAGCCTCACCCTGCTTCTCAGACTGCTGAACGGAAAAAAGGTGCGGGAGTCTTGTTTTTTTCCACCTCCCGCGAGGAGCGCAGTGGGATTTACAGTTCAGACGGCGCCGTCTACCGCACGGTGGATGAGTGGGTAGGACGTTGGCCTCACAGTCAGGTTCGAATGTCCCTTGGGCATCTCTGTGTGGAGTTTGTATGTTCTCCCCGTGCGTTGGTTTTCTCCGGGTACTCCGGTATGACTATGAGTGACTGGCAACCAGTCCAGGGTGTACCCCACCTCCCGCCCAAAAGTCAGCTGGGATAGGCTCCAGCATACCCTACGACCCTAATGAGGATAAGCGGCATAGAAAATGGATGGATGGATGAATACAGTACCCTAGTCTACGCACAAATGGTCATTCTCTCCAGTCACGTTTCCTGTCCAGAAACAGCTAAACTTCTCACCGAGTCATGCCGCAGTTGGCTTACCAAGTGCCTTTCTCGTCCTGTCTAGCATTACAAAAGAGTCAATCGCGACTTCCTGAAGAGCGACCATCCGGCCGTGACCCGGGTGTGCGTGGAGAGCGACGACGCCTACATCGGCATTGCCTACAAGAACCAGGGCAAGCTGAAGGACAGGGAGAGCGGCTTCGACGAGCAGCGCCTCAGCTCCGACAGCGGCTACATAATCCCCTTGCCCGACTTGGACCCCGCATCCGTCGACGAATACGGAAAGAGGAGGAACAGACACAGGTACTGCAATCAGGATACTTTTGTGATTAGGTAATTAGTGACACCAATACAGAACGGGGCGAATGGGTGCCTTTTAAAAACAAAAACAAACAAAACCCACAATGGCTCTAAACTTTGTCCATGTTGCGCCCCCTGAAGCTCACAGACGTCCGAGGAGAGCGCCATTGAGACGGGCTCCAGCAGCTCCACATTCGCCAAGCGAGAGGGCGAGACGCTGGAGGACATCACGCTGCTGGACGAGATGTGTCTGGACTGTAGCGACCTGGGGGAGGACAGCTTCCTGTGACCTCACCGCTTTTGTGTGCGCAGGGCTCGGCCAGGACTAGGATACGATGGCGGGAACAGACTAGAAAGGCCCTACCAATCAAACCAAACCACTCAGACTTGACTCCCTCCTGGGATGCTGCCCCCTGCTGGGCTGGAGGGACGAGTGACAAAGACTACCAAGGCTGGTGGGAGCTGACATACTGCCACAATTCAGTTTAAAAAGTTGGTTTTAAAGTTCAAGAGCTTTATTTATCGGGCATTTGTTTAATTGCAAGTAGGAAGGGAAGAATGAGCAGCTTTAATGACATGTTTTAACCACTATGTCAACTGGTACACTCTCCCTCCCATGCAGAGAAGCACCTAATGCTGGCACAATCGGTAGCAAAACTATGAAAAGCACAAAATCTGTGTGGAAAAAAGGTTATTATTATGACCATAATAATAACGTGACCATATGGTGTTGTCAGTGGCTGAATTATTTTTTTACTTGGCCGTCATGTAAACATGTATTATTTGTGAATATCGATTATAGCTGTATGACCGAATCGTCTCCCCCGCTTCCGTATGCGATTTGAAGGAGTGTGATTGTATTGTAAATAGCACCAGAGTTGTGTTTTTTTATAGGAGAAAATACATGGGAAAACATCTTTTATATTAGCACATATTCAAGCTTCCTTCTGCACCCTGATGCCAAGACTTTTGTAAAGCATCCCCAAGGACAGCATGCAGTCGATGAAATATTCGCTGTGTGTTCCACCATCCCGGCTAAATTGCCAAAATCTCAAAGTTTATAAGATGTCACACATCCGCGACGCGTTGCATGGTTACCCCCCACCCCCACCGCCCAGCTGCACCACTGCCTATTTCCTGTCAACAGTGACGTCATCTGTAATCAAATGTTGCACTTTCTCGTCTTTTGGGTATGTCTGGGATGTTGCAGGAGATTTTTGGCCGGGCTGACGGTACACTATCTGTTAAAATAATAATAATAATAATAATAAAAACAGCTAATCACCCAAATAAGATGGTTACTATGATTATCGTTTCATTACTCTGTGTACATTCAGATGATTTATATTGCAATAAATTACAATGTGAATAAAATGGTGTCTTGCTCTCCATCCATACATTTTCTTCTGCTTATCCGAGGTCAGGTCGCGGGGGAAGCAGCCTAGGCAGGAAAGCCCAGACATACCTCTCCTCGGCCACTTCGTCCAGCTCTTCCTGGTGGATGCCGAGGCGTTCCCAGACCAGCTGAAAGACATAGTCTCTCCGGCGTGTCCTGGGTCTTCCCCGAGGCCTCCTACCGGTTGGACGTGCCCTGGACACCTCCCCAAGGAGTCGTCCGGGAGGCATCCTAACCAGATGCTCGAGCCACCTCATCTGGCTCTTCTCAGTGGTTCTCAGAGCAGCGGTTCTACTCCGAGTCTCTCCCGGATGACAGTGCTTCTCATCCTATCTCTAAGGGAGAGCCCAGCCACCTTGCGGAGAAAACTCATTTTGGCCGCTTGTACCCGCGATCTTGTCCTTTCGGTCACTTCCCAAAGCTCATGACCATGGGTGAGGGTACGAATGTAGATCGACCGGTAAATTGAGAACTTTGCCTTTTGGCTCAGCTCTCTTTTCACCACGACAGATCGGTGCAGAGTCCGCATCACTGCAAACGCCGCACCAATCCCCCTGTCCATCTCACGTTCCATCCTTCCCTCACTATGGGAACAAGACCCAGAGGTACTTAAACTCCTCCACTTGAGGCAGGACCTCATCCCCGACCCGAAGATGGCAATCCACCCTTTTCTGGCCGAGAACCATGGACTCAGATTTGGAGGTGCTGATTCTCATCCCAGCCGCTTCACACTCAGCTGCGACCGATCCAGTGAGAGTTGAAGGTTACTGCTCGATGAAGCCAACAGGACCACATCATCTGCAAAAAGCAGAGACATAATCCTGTGGCCACCAAACTGAAACCCCTCAACGCCCTGGCTGCGCCTAGAAATTCTTTCCATGAAAGTAATGAACAGAATTGGTGACAAAGGGGAGCCCTGGCAGAGTCCAACTCTCACTGGAAACGGGTTCGACTTATTGCCGGCAATGCGAACCAAACTCTGACACTGGTCATACCGGGAACGAACCCCCTAGATTAGCTTGTCCGATACCCCATATTCCCGGAGCACTCCCCACAGTATTCCCCGAGGAACACGGTCGAATGCCTTCTCCAAGTCCACAAAACACATGTAGACTGGTTGTGAAACTCCCATGCACCCTGAAGGACCTTGCCGAGAGTATAGAGCTGGTCCAGTTCCACGACCAGGACGAAAACCACACTGCTCCTCCTGAATCTGAGATTCGACTATCCGGCGGATCCTCCTCTCCAGGACCCCTGAATAGACCTTACCGGGAAGGCTGAGGAGTGTGATCCCACGATAGTTAGAACACACCCTCCGGTCCCCTTTCTTGAAATGCGGGACCACCATCCCGGTCTGCCAGTCCAGGGGCACAGACCCCGATGTCCACGCGATGCTGCAGCGTCGTGTCAACCAAGACACACCCACAGCATCCAGGCCTTAAGGAACTCCGGGCGAAACTCATCCACCTCGTGGGCCTTGCCACCAAGGAACTTTTTGACCTCAGTAACCTCAGCCCCAGAGAGAGGCGAACCCGCCTCAGAGTCCCCGGGCACTGCTTCTATGTTGGAAGACGTGTCGGTGGGATTGAGGAGGTCTTGAAAGTATTCCCTCCACCGGTCCACAACATCTCAAGTCGAGGTCAGCAGCACACCGTCCCCACCATACACGGTGTTGACTGTGCACTGCTTCCCACTCCTGAGACGGCGGATGGTGAACCAGAATCTCATTGAAGCCGTACAGAATTAATTTTCCATGGCCTCTCCGAACTCCTCCCATGTCCGAGTTTTTGCTTCTGACTGCCAGAGCCGCAGACCGCTTGGCCTGCCGGTACCTGTCAGCTGCCTCCAGAGTCCCATGGGCCAAAACGGACTGATAGGACTCTTTCTCTCTTGACGGCATCCCTCACCGCTGGTGTCCATCAGCGGGTTCTGGGATTACCGCCACGACAGGCACCGACCACCTTACGGCCACAGTTCCGATCAGCCGCGTCAACAATGGAGGCACGAAACATTGCCCACTCGGACTCAATGTCCTCTGCCTCCTTCGGAACTTGGTCAAAGCTCTCCCGCAGGTGGGAGTTGAAACTCCTTCTGACAGGGGACTCTGCCAGACATTCCCAGCAGACCCTCACCATGCGTTTGGTTCTGCCAGGTCTGACCGGCATCCTCCCCCACCATCGGAACCAACTCACCACCAGGTGGTGATCTGTTTACCCCTCTCTTCAACCGAGTGTCCAAAACATGTGGCCACGAGTCCAACAACACAACCACAAAGTCAATCATCGAACTGTGGCCCAGGGTCTCCTGGTGCCAAGTGCACATATGGACGCCCTTATGCTTGAACATGGTGTTCGATATAGACAATCCGTGACGAGCACAGGAGTCCAAACACAAAACACCGCTCGGGTTAAGATCAGGGGGGCCGTCCCTCCCAATCACACCTCTCCAAGTCTCACTGTCGCATCCAACATGAGCGTTGAAGTCACCCAGTAGAACAAGGGAATCCCTCGAGGGAGCACTCTCTAGTACTTCCTCTAAGGACTCCAAAAAGGGCAGGTATTCTGAACTGCTGTTTGGTGCATAAGCACAAACAACACTCAGGACCCGTCCCCCCACCTGAAAGCGTAGGGAAACTACCCTCTCGCTTACCGGGTTAAACTCCAACGTGCAGGCTTGGAGCCGGGGGGCAACAAGAATTGCAACCCCTCCCGGTCGCCTCTCATTTTCGGCAACACCAGAGTTGAATGAAGTCCAGCCCCTCTTGAGAGCACTGGTTCCAAAGCCCTTACTGTGTGTTGAGGTGAGTCCGACTATATCTAGCATTTCTCCACCTCACGCACCAGCTCAGGCTCCTTCCCCGCCAGAGAGGTGACATTCCACGTACCGACAACTAGCTTCTGTAGCCGAGGATCGGACTGCTAAGGCCTCCGCCTCCGGCCGCCACCCAGCCCAGCTTGCACCCGGCCCCTTTGGCCCCTCCTACGAGTGGTGAGCTCATGGGAAGGGGGACCCACGTTACCTTTTCAGGCTGTGCCTGACCGGGGCCCATGGGTGCAGACCCGGCCACCAGACGCTCACCATTGTGCCCCACCTCCAGGCCTGGCTCCAAAGGGGGATCCCGGTGAGCCGCGTCCGGGCGAGGGAAAACGAAGTCCAATGTTTTTAATCATCATCAGGGTCTTTTGAGCCACTCTCTGTCTGGTCCCTCCCCTAGGACCTGTTTGTCATGGGTTTGTCAGCCCCCGACAACTTAGCTCCTAGGATCATTGGGACACTCAAACTCCTCCAACACAATAAGGTGGTGGCTCAGGGGAGGAGGTCTTGCTCGCCACGTGTAAGAATATGACTGTTAATCAAGTCAGTCAAGGAAAAATAAATAACAGGGAATGAAGTTTGTGATTTGTAGATAATAACGTGAATGAATGACCTGAGATAAGCTCAGATCTGAGTCGGACGCTGAACGTCTACTGATTTGGATGGAGAAACGTAGAGTGGGTAGTTCCACGGCGCGAAACTGGACGGTCTTTGGATAAGTGCTGCTGCCCATCAGATGCTCAATATCTCTGGGGGTCTGTGGGTCAGAGAGCAAATGCTTGGCTTCTGCACGATGACGGGATGATCTGTCTGAGGTGGAATCGCTCTTTGATTGATGCGAATCAAACCTCCACTGGAAGTTCCATGTGTTTCATAGCATTGTTCTGAACTGATCCAGAAGCTTTACTGATCCGGAGAACCCCGGCGACTTTGGATGACTAGGAACGGAGGGCAGAATTTACATATAAATATACACATTTATCATAAAACAAATGACACTGATATTATAAACATACAGTATAGAATTACATCCTGTCATTTATCTTTTTGTTTATAAGATACAGTAAAAATGTGCATATTTCACACATGGTGGCAAATGGTGGTTAACTGCGATTAATTCATTTGAAAACTGTGATTAATTAGATCAATTGGATATATGTAAGAAAATGTTGTTTGAGAGGGAATTTGAAGGGAAAAGTTCAAATTTTACAAACGAAGGAAATGGTTAAATTATGATTAAATTTTTTTTTTTTCAAAACAAAATTTGAAACAAAAACATTATGAAAATGAAGTTGAAATTTATGAGAATTTTAAATTGTAATATTATATCATTTTTGTAATGATAACAAAATGTACACTATTACAAAACAAGTTACAATGTAATAAAAGTGCAGTTTTAGAATAACGTCTTGGAAAAAGTAGTAATTTTACTTTGAAAAAAGAAAAGACAATTAAGTCACGTTATTGAAAATTCAATAAATGAGGTCAAAGTGCTGCTGCTTTTAAAATTGTTAACTTTGATTTTGTTTATTGTGAAGTGTTTTATCACTGCAGGATAAGTATAATTAAGGTGTAGAATAAAAACATAAAGTAAATAAATAAAGTAAATAAATGTGTGTGTAATATAGAGGTATAGACCCCAGTGAGGGAGCGTATTTAGAGTACACACAGTACAAGGTATGGGAAATGGATGGATACTAATGGGTGTTGTTGGTGCCCTCGTCCACCAGAGGACGCTTGATACTCACATAAAGTCCATAAAGACACAGGAGGAGGAGGAGGAGGAAGAACAAGTGTACTTGATGAGCTGAACCTGAACTAGTATTTGGAGCTTTGACCCTAAAAGATAGGAAGGAGTTCAGGTGGCTGTAGGCCCCAACTCATTTTAAAGGCCCACGGTAAAGGTAACGATATTGTTGAAGCCATTTTCAACAGATACAACGTGCATCTCGGCCATCACTCATACTTTGTGGCGCCGTGCAGACAATTTTGCTATTGGCCATACAAAACTGGAATCCAGTTTTACAGGTCTGTTTTTCCCAATATTTGCTGGGACTGTTGAAGCCTTAAGGAAGATGCTGCTCCCAAACAGCTTTCACTTGTATGAATCGTCAGGACAGGGACTTGTTTGTATCCCATGACACTCACCGATTGTTCTGTGTGCACTTTTTTTTTTGGTACTGTACCGAAAACAAAAAGAACCGGGGCCTTAAAACTCAGGTATTTACTGAACTGATACCGGATGACAATAAAGTGAAAAGGTTCCATTTATTCTGCATAGACAGTTAATTGTATTTCTCTAAATATTGAGTCCTTTTTCATTGAAAGATGGCAGAATGTCAATATTGTTATATGAGCTTTGATGCCAATATTGGGAATCCTCACTATTTTGGTATCCGCCCATCACGGGTCATTATCAATGATCTTCCATGCTCGGTTTCGGGGGGGAACTTCAGTTACAAGCTCAGTCCCCCCCGCCCCCGTGTGCAGAAAAGACAAACTTTGCTTAGGCACCTTTGGAGGTATTAACGGTTAAGTGCAGAGCAAACACTCGTGGCAAAAAAAAAACGTACGAAAGTGAAACGATAACAAAGACCCACATTGTATCCACTTTAGAAGAAGTGAACATGACATGAAGTCGGTGATGAACAAATGGGTTTGAGCGGGCTATGGCAAGAGGTCTCACTGGGCCAAAGGCCACCAAAAAAGCCCGTCTTTGTCCCACTGAAAACGAGTCAGCTCCTTATCTCGTAGAAGTGAGCGAGTCATCCAAAGAAATGTCCCAGACGACTTCAACAGGATGCCAAATTGCTTGTTTGAGTAGGAGCGATTAGGGATGTTTGCCTGTCAGGATACGGCTATGGGGAATTTGGCGGAGGTTTTGAAACTTGAAGCGCGCTAGACGACCAAAGACGACGTTTGGACGCATGCGGAGGAGATGGGGCCGCTTTATTACAGATGAGCAAGCCCAAAGCCACTTAACTCTGGATCCAATTGTGTGCAACATGAACTATTGTACAAGTGGAAGTCCAAAATGATTTATAATGTGGCCAAATTTGGAACAAAAATGAATTATTATTTGCTGAATGCATCTCTTCTGGATTGCAAACCATTTTCAGTGGGTTGGGAATCTTATTTTGGACTACCTTAGTCTTCTCATTTAATATAACATATATGAAAAATTGGAGTTGAAATATTTCTGCATTTTGCGGCTTGTCGTTAAAGGTTGTCCGAAATTCTTAAACTATAATGTAATTATAGACAGTAGAGGTGGTAGTTTTTATCATGATGATGAATACTATTGTTGGTAGTTGGTAGTAGTAGTAGTCCTTTTGAGGCTAGTATTTACATTTCATGATGTAGTTTACCACTAAGACCAAAACATATCTTCATTTATTTCTTGAGTTCAAGTGGAAGTTTTTCATTTAACATATATTTCCACTTGAATTATTTTTATTTAGTATTTTCTTATTTATTTCAGGTTGAAGTTTTTTTTATATTTATTTATTCCCGCTAGGTAGGCGCATACATTTGGGCACCCCAAAAGAAACACGACATCAATATTTAGTGTATCCTCCATCCATCCATCCATCCATTTTCTATACTGATTATCCTCCTTTTTGCAGAAATAACAGCCTCTAAAGACTTCCATTGAGGGTTTGGATTCTGCTTGACAGTTTCTTTGACCATTCTTCTTTACAGTCAGCTTTGATGGTTTCCGAGCACGGACAGCCCGCTTTAACTCACACCACAGCTTTTCAATAACATTCCAGTCTGGGGACTGAGATTCCATTCCAGAATGTTGTACTTGTTCCTCTGCATGAATGCCTTTGTAGAACTTGAGCAGTGTTTATGGTTGTTGTCATGTTGAAGTGTCCAACCTCGGCACAACTTCAACTTTGCCACTGATTTTTGAACATTGTTCACAAGAATCTGCTGATACTGACTGGAATCCATGCAACCTTCAATTTTAACAAGATTGTCAGTCCCTGTACTGGGCACACAGCCCCACAGCATGATGGGAGCCACCACCATATTTTACTGTGTTGTGTTTGTCTTGGAATGCTGTGTTCTTCATCTGCCATGCACCACCCCTTCTTACATTCAAATAACTCTATTTTACTTTCATCAGCCCACAGCACCTTGTTCCAAAATGAAGCTGGCTTATCCAAATGTGCTTTAGAACACCTCAGGCGACTTTGTTTGTGGCATGCGCACAGAAACTGCTTCTTCCTCATACAGCATCCTCTTGTGCAAAGTGCACTGAATAGTTCACCCATGCACAGTGACACCATCTGCCTCAAGATCAAGTTGTAGGTCTTTGGAGCTGGTCTGTGGATTGAGTTTGACTGTTCTCACCATCCTTCACCTCTGCTTGTCTGAGATTTTTCTTGGCCTGCCACTCCGGGCCTCAACCATAACTGAGATTGTGGTCTTCGATTACCTCACTATGCTTCTTACAGGGCAAGCTGACAGCTGGAATTTCTGAGCTAGCTTTTTGTATCCTTCCCCCTAAACACGATGCTGAACAATCTTTGTTCCATTCTCATCCTTTCTCGTGACCGACATGACCTGTGTATGTAGGTCAAGGGTCAATGAGCTTACCAAACTAATTTTGTGTTCCAATAATTAGTGCTAAAGGATTTCAAATCAATACAACAAAGGTGCCCAAATATATGCACCTGCCTAATTTACTTTAAATACTGTAATTATTGCACACTTTCTCTAAATCCTGTGTTCATCAGCTATGTGATACATTTAACTGAAATAGCTGATCCAAACAACTAATGATTTATAAAGGAAAATCTTGAAAATGATCAGGGGTGCCCAAACCTCAGCATACTACTATGTACATATTGGAGGAAAACAGCTGCCCAAATGCAGAGTGGAAATGGATATGCAGGATTAATTGAATTGAATTCTGGTTGAGGATTTTGCTTACTAAACTTCAGACTAGTATAAGATTAAAAAATGACCTACAGCACTTGGTTTAGTGGTAAGGGATGCGTTTTCCTTTTCAGCGGTAGAACACATGTTATAAACAAGGCTAAGATAACCACGTCTTCCAAAACAAACAATAGACTTCATTTAGAGTGACCTCCTAACAATTTGAACACACTTGTTGTGGAAGCGGTTGGGGTGGGAAATGTAATTGTGTGTTGAGCGAGAGTAAGGGGGAATCTGATTTTGATATATTTGGCTGCCCGAGTGAGCGAGAGACAATTAGATTTGCAAGCTCCTCAGAGTGTTTGATGTGTAACATCACTCCCTGGTGAAACATGACGCTTTCTTGCCTCCTTTGAGGTCTTCATGGTCTGATCCGCCGGGAGACCACTTGTGTCTTGCGGAGGTCGTGTGTCCAAGTCCAGCTTCTTTTGTCATGCATCAAAACATATTCTTTGCTAATAGACAATAGGGGGATCCTACAGTAACTCATCATGCAATAAATAAGAGGAAGACTTTGAAAACACATCAGATCTGAACGGACAGAAAAAATGAGCTTGAATATCTTTCCTGATAATAAGTAGGTGATGTATTAGTACCAAAATGATGCCACAAAATTTGATAGAAATGAAAATGATCACCCTATAGAAGGGGGAAATCCAAGACACCCCAAAAATGAAAGTGAAAAAATGAAGCAGCAGACAGGTCCATTTTGCCAAAATGTCCTTGTAGCAACTCCAAATGATTCTCAGTAGTTTGTGTGGCCCCCACGTGCTTGTATGCATGCCTGACAACGTCGGGACATGCTCCTAATGAGACCACGGATGATGTCCTGGGGGATCTCCTCCCAGATCTGGACCAGGGCATCACTGAGCTCCTGGACAGTCTGAGGAGCAACCTGGTGGTGCCAGATGGACCTAAACATAATGTCCCAGAGGTGTTTATTGGGTTTAGGTCAGGTGAACGTGGGGTCAGTCAATGGTATCAATTCCTTCATCCTCCAGGAACTGCCTGCATACTCCAGCCACATGAGGCTAGCCACATGAGCCACCAGCCACATCCTGGTCCACTGTTGTGGACCAGGAGGAACCCAGGTCCCACTTCACCAGCGTAGGTTCTGACAATGGGTCCAAGGATTTCATCCCGATACCTAATAGTTGTCAGGGTGCCTGTGGAGGTCTGTGCGTCCTTCCAGGGATATGCCCCCCCCCCCCCCCCCCCC
>QODF01000233.1:4943419-5001457 GCA_024372805.1 Oostethus manadensis | reverse complement strand
TAGTTTCCCTACGCTTTCGGGTGGGGGGACGGGTCCTGAGTGTTGTTTGCGCTTATGCACCAAACAGCAGTTCAGAATACCCGCCCTTTTTAGAGTCCTTAGAGGAAGTACTAGAGAGTGCTCCCTCGAGGGATTCCCTTGTTCTGCTGGGTGACTTCAACGCTCATATTGGCTGCGACAGTGAGACCTGGAGAGGTGTGATTGGGAAGAACGGCCCCCTGATCTTAACCCGAGCAGTGTCTTGTTATTGGACTTCTGTGCTCGTCACGGAATGTCTATAACGAACACCATGTTCAAGCATAAGGATGTCCACATGTGCACTTGGCACCAGGACACCCTGGGCCGCAGTTTGATGATTGACTTTGTGGTAGTGTCGTCGGACGTGTGGCCACATGTTTTGGACACTCAGGTGAAGAGAGAGGCAGACCTGTCAACTGATCACCACCTGGTGGTGAGTTGGTTTCGATGGTGGGGGAGGATGCCGGACAGACCAGGCAGACCCTAACGCATTGTGAGGGTCAGCTGGGAATGTCTGGCAGAGTCCCCTGTCAGAAGGAGTTTCAACTCGCACCTACAGAAGAGCTTTGACCATGGAGGCAGCTGACAGGTACCGGCAGGCCAAGCAGTCTGCAGCTCTGACCGTCGCTGAGGCAAAAACCCGGATATGGGAGGAGTTCGGAGAGGCCATGGAAAACGACTTCCAGGATGGCTTCAAAGAGATTCTGGACCACCCTCCGCCATCTCAGGAGTGGGAAGCAGTGCACAGTCAACACCGTCTATGGTGGGGACGGTGTGCTGCTGAACCCTACTCGAGATGTTGTGGTCCGGTGGAGGGAATACTTTGAAGACCTCCTCAACCCCACCGACACGCCTTTCAACATGGAAGCAGTGCCTGGGAGCTCTGAGGCGGGTTCGCCTATTTCTGGGGCTAAGGTCACTGAGGTGGTCAAAAAGCTTCTTGGTGACTGGGCACCGGGGGGGAGGAGATCCGCCTGGAGTTCCTTAAGGCCCTGGATGCTGTGGGAGTGTCTTGGTTGACAGGACTCTGCAGCATCGCGTGGATGTCGAGTTTGGTGCCCTTAGACTGGCAGAACGGGGTGGTGGTCCCGCTTTTCAAGAAGGGGGACCGGAGGGTGTGTTCTAACTATCGTGGGATTACACTCCTCAGCCCTCCGGTAAGGTCTATTCAGGGGGTCTGGAGAAGAGGATCCGCCGAATAGTCGAATCTCAGATTCAGGAGGAGCAGTGTGGTTTTCGTCCTGGTTGTGGAACTGTGGACCAGCTCTATACTCTTGTCAAGGTCCTTGAGGGTGCATGGGAGTTTGCCCAAGCAGCCTACATGTGTTTTGTGGACTTGGAGAAGGCATTCCTCGAGGAATACTGTGGGGAGTGCTCCGGGAATATGGGTATCGGACAAGATAATCCAGGGGGTTCGTTCCCAATATGACCAGTGTCAGAGTTAGGTTCGCATTGCTGGCAATAAGTCAAACCTGTTTCCAGTGAGAGTTGGACTCCGCCAGGGCTCCCCATTTGTCACCGATTCTGTTCATTACTTTCATGGACAGAATTTCTAGGCACAGCCAGGGCGTTGAGGGGTTTCAGTTTGGTGGCCACAGGATTAGGTCTCTGCTTTTTGCAGATGATGTGGTCCTGTTGGCTTCATCTAGCAGTGACCTTCAACTCTCACTGGATCGGTCGCAGCTGAGTGTGAAGCGGCTGGGATGAGAATCAGCACCTCCAAATCTGAGTCCATGGTTCTCTCCCGGAAAAGGGTGGATTGCCATCTTCGGGTCGGGGATGAAGTCCTGCCTCAAGTGGAGGAGTTTAAGTACCTCATGGTCTTGTTCACGAGTGAGTGAAGGATGGAACGCGAGATGGACAGGCGCATTGGTGCAGCGTCTGCAGTGATGCGGACTTTGCACCAATCTGTCGTGGTGAAAAGAGAGCTGAGCCAAAAGGAAAAGCTCTCGATTTACCGGTCGATCTACGTTCCTACCCTCAGCTATGGTCATGAGCTTTGGCTAGTGACCGAAAAGACAAGATCGCGGGTACAAGCGGCCGAAATGAGTTTTCTCCGCAGGGTGGCTGGGCTCTCCCTTAGCGATAGAGAGGACACAGGAACAAAGCTTGCAAGTCCAGTATGTTTACAGTGTGATTTAAATTATTTCCGAGTTTTGCCTTTGGACTATAAACAGGCTCCATAGTCTCGGTTGATTGGTCCCACCGGAATAAGTGAATTTCTGTGAAGTGGGATTCAATGTTATTGAATGCAATATTTTCATCGTTAAAACATTTTTCAGACTTTCTAAATACAGTTTTTACTAGTATTAAAACCCTGTAGACATGATATAACCCATCCATCCATCCATTTTCTTCCGCTTATCCGAGGTGGGGTCGCGGGGGCAGCAACCTAAGCAGGGAAGCCCTGTGGTCCCTCTACCCAGCCACTTAGTCCAGCTCTTCCCAGCCGATGCCTGGCGTTTGCAGGCCAGCTGAGAGACATAGTCTCTCCAACGTGTCCTGGGTCTTCCCGGAGGCCTCCTACCGGTTGGACGTGCCCTGAACACCTCCCCAGGAAGGCGTTCAGGAGGCATCCTAACCAGATGCCCGAGCCACCTCATCTGACTCCTCTCATTGTGGAGGAGCAGCGGTTCTACTTAGTCTCTCCCGGGTGACAGTGCTTCTCACCCTAAAAAGGAAGTCCGGGTGTTATTTCATTTTCACTGCATGTAGGTGGGGTGACCCGTGTGGTAACCATTGTGCCCATTCCATGGTCCTTTATGATGAAAGCCAAAGTGATTGATTAGAACATGAACTAGATGTTGTTGCTGGGAACTTGCTGCAAGCTACAAAAAGATGCCAACTCATGACTGTGCAGACTTTGCTTTTGGAATCATATGAGAGAGCTCCGGGCTGGGAGAGTACTCCAAACAACAGTTGACTTGCTTTTTTATACTTTACTTTTTATGTTACTGGGAATATTGGTGGATGAGTTCTTTGAAGCGAAAGATGAAAACAAGAACGGGGCATATTTTGGACACAGAGTTCCTCATTGTCCTTTTAGTTTATGTTTATTTACACCTCTGCAAAATTTAGTAAATCCTTTAAATATGGCGCGTATAATTATGTTGTACTGTATGTGGCAATGGGGGCTATTTCAGATCCAGATGAGTTTTATTTGTCCGCACAAAGTGTAAAAGGGAGAAAGATGCCAGGCAAATTGATTTGATTTGTATTTGTGGTCTGACAGGGCTAATCATATCATAATCAATTAAGCTCATCAAAAGGATTGTACGCTGATCATCCGGCTGCCTAGAGGGCGCCAACATTCAAACGTACCGCTAGCGTTATATTCCGCCTCTTCTTGCTCTGAGTACGCCGACGTACCACACAAAGTTTGGCTGTCATTGAATGTATAGCTTTAACACTTTATAGCGAAAGTTGATCTGAAACTGGTGACAAGGCTTCAGAAAAGGGGCTTAAGAAAGGGGTGGCTCCTCACGCCGACAAGAAGGAAAACTATGGTGCGTTAGTCCCATGCATTAGTCAATGACAACACAAATGAACAGAAAACGCTGGTTTTCTATGGATTTTTCATTGTCAAGAGAAAGAAAATTCAAACTCACATGACCCTGTGTGAAAAAAGTGATCCCCCCCTTGTTAAAACAGAACTTAACTGAGATGAATCAAGGTCTATCATTGGGGAAAAGGTTATGAAGCCATTTTTTAGGACTGTGGCAAACCGCAGTGAGAAACGTTATCCACAAATGGCAAAAACACGGAAGAGTGGTGAATCTTCCCAGGAGTGGCGCGCCAACAAAATTACCCCAACACCGCAGTGACGACCCAGAGATGAGTGGGCCAAAATTCCTCCACAGCGCTGTGAGAGACTCATTGCAGGTTATGGCAATTGCTTAACTGCAGAACTCGTCACTGGGTTTAGGAGGCAATCATTTTGCACACCGTAGGTTTGGATTTTATGAACCGTTTCATTTAAAAACAACGTTTTGTGTGTAGCTGTGTAGTCATTGACTAATATTTAAAATAGCATCACTTTCAGTTTAGCGGTCCAATGGGTATGGTTTTGGTGGAAACAAGCCGAAATGCCTCCTCTGATACTAAGGGTTGCCAATCCCTGGTAAAGCCTGGCATAACTACAACATGACGGCAAATTGTTTTTGGCCTCTGTGAGACGGCTTTGTGTGTGCGCGTGTGTGTGTGTGTGGGTGACGCTTACAGACATGTAAGCGAATACCAGCAGCCGTATTCGCTTACATGTCCGTACACACACACAGGGTGAAACATTTTTCGTGCAAGTTCTTTTAAACCTCCTATGTTTTTTTGTTTCAAAAAGTGCCAATCAAACTGCAGGAGTAAAAAGTCAGACAGTCTGGACTTGCGTCACCTTGTAAGCTCGACGTTCGGACAGCCGTAGAGTGAATTCACCTTTAAATCTCCTAAATCTTCATGTTGTTATATCCAAAAGAAGTGAAGACGAGGTAAAATAATGTGCTCGCCACTGTCTCTCCCTTGCTTAAGTGACAAATGCAAAGACCTCGCACCCAAACTCTGCACAAACCTGCAGCAAAGTGAAGGCGCTCTGCTGTCATCATATGATCTCAGCTGTTACGATTGCGTCACATGACCAGTAGCACGGTGCTGACCTGTCATGATGCTTTCTTAAATGACAAATTGAACAAACACTTTACATTGTTTTCTTCTGACCTCTGCACACTCCAGTGGAAAGGAATTTCCCCCAAATGCCGACGCTCAGCCAGCCGTTATATTGGAGGTCGATGTTTAACCAGTGTTTAACCATTTCTTTGTCCGTGCATGCAGACCGGACCTTATGGAATGCGAAAGCAATGCCTGGATGGGAGTGAAATGTAACATATTTAAAGCGTAACCACCAAATGATAACGTCTATTATAACGGGGACCAATAAAATTCAATAAAGTCAGTTACAAGATCTCTAACCAAAGCACATTTTCCCAAGGAAAATCATGTAATACCCCCGAAATTCATTTTTATAGACAATAATTATAGTTTTACATGCAGAAAATGATGCCCAAATAATTGCAAATGATAAATGAATATTTTAACATGACTTTTACCCAATTCTCTTGGGAAAAAACCCCCCATCAATTAACAAAATAACACAAAATAAACACATTGTTTTGCTGCAACCACAGACAAACAGAACAAATAAACATGTACCTTGCCGTTTAATATAGAAAAAAACATTTCTGGTGACGTGTTATGTTTGACTGCAGAGGCCGCAAACATACTACACTAAGTTGGAAGGCTTATGTCTTGTTGTTGGAAGCACAAGTAAGCACAAGAAACACGGAGTGTCAACATTGAGTGTCAACATCCACCAGTACAGGCCTGGAGTCAAATATGCACTCGATAAGGTCATCAAAACTTACCTTTATGCAGTCTCACATTCTAAATGACAGTAGCTAATGAGGAACGAAACGACCTAACCCTAACCACTACTCGTTAGTTCCTAATTAGTTCTTCATTAGTTCCTCAGTAACTACTCTAAATTGATGTGCCTTAGTCATTCATTCTTCATTAGTTCTTCATTAGTTTCCCAGTAACTACTGTATTTTTGTGTACTTTTGTGACAACTGCAGGGGCTCTCTCGTGGCCCTGCAGTGATCATGTAGCCTGCTCAAGGTGGTGTAAACAAAGAACAATAAGAGTGTAAAGGTGGTGTTATTTCATGCCTACGGGGCTGTAATAATGTTAAAAAACCTATTTAGAAAGTCATAACGGTCAATTTATTAATATCGAAAATGCTTAATTTAGGTCAACAATATGTACAGTTTGGTTAAATTACAGATTTTTGGACTAATAGGCTGTTTTTTTTAACCACAAAACTGCAAACATTTTTTTTTGAGTGAAGCTACAAAATTTTAAGTGGAAGTTGATGAGGGACACCAGCATACCAATGCAACAGGATTCACTATCATACTAACAAAAGTCCACAAACAAGTCGTGAAGACTTCTGACACGCCATGAAACTCAGTTTGTCATGTATATTATGTATCCACGTTTTTCCTGTAGGTTGAATATTAACCATGAGTTTATTATTTCTGTGTTTTTCATGCCTCATAACCTAATAATCGTCTGTGAGTGTGTGCGTATGTGTGTGTCAGTGCGAGCCGGTGTGGATGCTGTCATGTGCCTTTTGACCGCAGGCTGCCGCCGGTGGGCATGACGCCCCGCCATTCATGTGACCACCAGCTGTGGATGTGGGAGTCAGTGGGGAGAAGCACATTTTCTTACAGGAGGCTGGATTTCAAATTCCATTTCCCTAGAAGAATTTATTGTTGGTAGATGGTAAATGGTTTTTTTTTTTCCAGATATCAATTTAGGTGATTAATTTATCGTTAATAAATATGCAGATACAATTGAGGCCAAATGGAGTGCAACAATTGTGTTATTGTTATTATTATGCCTGTTGAGAGATAATTCAAACCTGCAATAAAATACTGTTGCTGCAGTGATCCAGTCTGGCGCTTGTATGCTTCAACCGGCTGACACTTAGTGGCCAGTATATAACACTGCAATTTGAATGCCTGAATGTCTTCCGCATGCCATATACTTGTACTGTAGTTCACTGATCCACTTTTATGCCTGAAAGTAATAAAAATGTGAAATTTTCTTAAACATGCATAATCTTTTGTTTTTCAAATTACTAATATTCAACTATGAAATAGCATGATAGTTTTGAAAAAATGTGAAGCCGCAAAATCCGAGCTGTGACAGGCGAGGGATAACGCTCTTATATTGGAAGCAACTCTCGTTGTCCGACAAGGCCCAGCGGTCGACGAGCAAATAATTATTGTCGCTGGTTTCTGTGGAAAAAGCCACAGCGGGAGAATCTTTCTTTCTTTCCGTCTGCATGCAGTCAGATGCACGTTCTTGGTAGTACGAAACTAACTGTTGATACTAGCAAAATGTAGGACCTTATTAAACACGTCATCCGTTACCATCACTGAGTGCTTGTGGTGTCTTATTATTTCCGTTTCGGACCATACTTAAATTGAAATATTAGAGGAAATACAGTGTCTTACTCGCAAATCATTTGATTTCCATCATTTGAATGTACAAGATAATCATTTGGTTTTGCCGTCATGCAAACTATCATGCAGACTAACACATGTCTTGTGTCTTTAAAACCCAACTGCCGCCATTAAATCAGGTCTGGCAAAACAAATGATGCTTTACGGTGCGGTCATCCCTTTTTTCAGAGCTTCCATGGAGGATTCCTTATTTATACAGCAAAGGAAATATTTTGATAGTTGGAACATAGAAAACCTGTTGAAGACCTTCGTGGATCACTACAAAATGGTAAAGAGCATGTCATTTGCTATTGACAACATTTTACAATGCATAACAATTGAAATCTGTACAGAAAACGTTCCAATAAGTTGTTGTGTAGAACACCTACAGTATGTCTAGTATGAAAATATTTGAGGACTGGATCAACCTTCTCGAACACCAGTCAAAAATCATTTTCGTTTGTGGAGAGTTCAACATTGATCTTCTAAATGTAGATGGGCAAAGCGGGATCGGTGACTTTATTGATACAATGTACAGTTTGGGTCTAACAGACCACAGTGCCACCTTAATTGATAACAAATCAGTGACACAACACAGCTAGTAAACAACATCCGTCATCTTGCAAAAGACTACACACAGAGGACAGCATCAGCGCTTTCAAAAAACATCTGGACGAACAAAGATGGGAGAGTGTGTTTGATACAATTATTCACAATACCCTAATTATGGAATTACAAAAGGTGTGGAATTGGAGGGTTAGTTTAGCGTTGGGTTTAAGCCACCTAGCAAACAGGAAGACATGTGTGAAGCTAGGGGAATATACATCAACAAGTTGAAAAAGATCATGTGGTGTACCACAAGGGTCAATACTGGGACCAAAACTGTTTAAGCTATACATTAACAACATCTGTAAAGTAACAAAATGCCTAAAGCTAGTACCATTTGCAGATGACACGATTGATTTTTTTGTTCTGGAGGAAATGATTATACTAAAAAGATGGTTTGGTGAAAACAGATTATCCCTAAACCTAAATAAAATTAAAATAATTCTCTGCAGTAGTAGCAGAAAAGATACTTATGAGAAAAGGCAAACTGGTAGTGAGGAAAAGGTGAATGAACATACATTTCTGGGAGTCATAACTGATGGCAAAATCAGTTGGAAACCCCACATCAAAAACATACAACATAAGGTGGCGAGAAATACCTCAGTACTGGGTAACACAGTGGGCGGGAACCTTTTGAGAGCCATCAGATTTTCAAATGCATTTTCAGGAGAGCCATATCCTATTTTTAAAAAAGTGATTACAACTAAAAGTGTGCCAACAATTTTAGAAAAGTCTCTGAATTGGATGGATGATAGTGCTTTTAGATTTTATTAATCAATATTTTAAATGTTATTTTTAACACTGTGATTCCTGCCATGTTTTACTTTAAAGAATTACACAAACAGTATTAATTATAGGACAAAAGTTATATTTTTAATTATTTAAATTATATTTTTATTATTTACCCGCGACCCTAATGAGGATAAGCGGTATAGAAAATGAATGAATGAATATTATTATTTATTATATTTTAATTATATGTTGATGTATTCCAACGTAATTTACATGCAAATACAATTAACCCATTACCATTGTAAATTCTAAGCGGCATAGAAAATGAATTAGAAATCAAATAAATATCGTTTTTTGTTTTATTACCCATTTTCTATGCTGCTTATCCTCCCTTGGGTTGTGGGGTATGCCGGCGCCTATCCCTGGTGACTTCAAGAGGTAGGGTACACACTGGACTTGTTGCACTTTTATTACACCTGCGTTACGCAATATACATCTGTATTACCTAGTATAGTATAATAATAACCGAAAATTAGGCATAAATAGGACATTACATAGATTACACATTGGCTATTGTCTCGATGTAACGTTCCTGACACCTAGTGGCCAGTGCAGTGAACATTTGCACAGGAGCTGCTGTCGGCCACAACTCATATTTGTACAGTATTCTAGTTCATTTAGTCCTCTGGTCAATAAAAATGCTTAATTTGGATCAAGTATACATATAATTTGGTGGTATATGTTTTGACTAATTGGCCTTCAACCACAAAACAGTGATCATTGATTTATTTATTTATTTTTTTATAAACTACAAGTCTGCAAACCCTGTTACTTTCAAGACAACGGGGTCACCCAAAGAGATGTTAATAATACTATAATAACAGTTAGGCTTTAGTGAAGAAATCCCTTAATTCCGGCATCTACAGGGTTTATGAGGCTGTCTTATAATTTCTCATGTGCAGTGTTAGATAATTGTATTGAAATATTGTGGCACTGGCTTGGTAACAAGATGAACATGACTAATTCACAAAAGAAGCGTCATTAAACAAATGGTTTGATTCCCTCTGTTGCAAAACACAATTATGTCGGATCAATCAATGAAAGTAGGGGTGTCGAAAGTGTGGCCCTGTGGTGCCATTTGCATCCCACAGACCATCTTTGTGTCAAATTTAAGGACAAAAAGTTGAAATGTCGATGGGACAACACAAAGCTGACATGCAAACTGTTTTTTTTTCTTATTTAATATTTATAATAATTATAAGACAGTATAACTACTTGATCCAGGGTCGCGGGTATGCTGGAGCCTATCCCACCTGACTTTGGGCGAGAGGCGGGGTACACCCTAGACTGGTCGCCAGCCAATCGCAGGGCACCCAGCGCAACTTCTCCTATGTTTTTCCTGCAACCACTAAACCCGGTAGCGTCGCGTTACTCCGTCATACGATCACAGAGGACCCCAGTCACCACATGCTTCACATTTCTAATGATTAATATCGCGCTATGAGATCATTAGAAATACACTACAGCTATGAATGTAATCTGGAACAGATGAGAAAATATCCTTTCTGGCCTTGTCTTCAGGCTAAATGACAAGGCTCACTCTTGGTATCGAAGGTGATTTGGAGCAGCTCTCTGACTTTAAACTTCCTGAGCTTCACCCAGACGTATTCAAAGATACAGCATCTTACAAACGGATGTTCACACGACACCTTGCAAAATATCTTGTCAAAGAAATACTGATATAGAGGAGACAAAATGGTAAAGGTTGCCGACCACTGGGCTAGACTGCTAATTGTGTCTTGCATGCCAAACATGGTGGTGGTAGTGTCACGGTCCCTGGATGCATAAGTGCAGCCGGCACTGGGTTGCTGCTGTTCCCCACATAGCGATAAGGAGCCCGTTTGAGGAAGGTAGGAAGGTGGAGGAGTCTCCAGCTCCACTAGTGATGTCATCATGGAGAAGTGTAAGAGCATTCTATACTGCTGTGCAAGCTGTACACATTGGTAAGATGCAATAAAAATGCCAGGACATTGGGAGAAGCTCTGCTGTATATAAACTATGAATCCAAGTGTGGATTTACAAAACAATTTATAAGAGCATGCTTTTAAAAGCCCTGTGTGTTTGAAAGTTGTTGTGGTTCAAAGGATGTTTTCATCTTTACTGCCTATACTACCTTGACTACTACTACCCATGCCTAACAGCAAAACAGTGTTTCCATTAACTATGTCAATATGTGCTCATGCAGGAGAACTTCTCCTTACCTGTTTTTCAACGTGCCTTTGAGGAAGTTACCGAAAGTGACAAGAATTTCACCTGCGTGAAAGATCCAAAGTGGCAACTGAGTAAATATCAAATGCAATTTGTTACCATATCTGGCTCGTAAATGTGTCCAAACTCCAGTGACACATAGCTGGGAAAAAAGATTGTAACAAGTGATTTAACAGCTCCACGATGGTGAGCCGACAGTTATAAAGAATGACGGCCCCGCTGCTTCCTGCTTCCTTAAATAAACCCACACAGGATGGCCAGGACTGGATCTGAAAAGACAATTGTGCTCATCCTAATCCAGTGTGCGGCATTACCAATATAGTTTCAAATAAACCTGCCCTATGACCATCAAGATTACTCTCAAGCGACTGAGCGCCTCATTCAATCACATGAATTATGTATTTTTTTCTCCGCAAAGACAGACACAGAGCCGCCTTCATGGGCCACAAAAGCACAAATTCTTGGATTTATAGAGTGATAAAACAATGTGAGGTCCAAAGGTCCCATGTGAAACCAACTGCAGCCATCACACAAACCAATCAGATCGAGCATATCAAATTTGGGAAACACACTGCAAATGTCATTGCAAACTTCTTATTTGTATCTCAGTTCCGTTTATTGTATTTTAAAAGGTTATAAAACAAATTAGATATCCTAGTGTGGCCCGTGACCTGGCATCTGACCATCTGGGAACCCCTTTTTGGAATACTTGTCTGCATAGAGTCAAACATTTGCTCCCCTGGGGGTTTGCTTTTAACAAGTAGCTGTGTGTGTGCTATGGGGGAGTCATTGTAGTTGCACACCCACCAAAAGGAAGTTATTTTTCAGCCTTCAGCAATGGAATGCATTTCAACTGTAATCAGCCGTACATGCTCACTAGGACAACTTTGGGACGATTTACCAGGCTAAAAGGGAAATATGATCTCCTTGAAGCAATAATGTTGTGACAGTAATATGTGTTCATAAGCACCACATTTGTCTACGCCTCTTTTAAGAGAAGAGGTGCTCAATGTTTGGATTATGAAGTTTTTTCATGACATCATAAAAAAAACCCTCATTGCTGATGGACAGCACCTAGCTAGATGACCGTTCCTCATGTTTATTGCCAACACTTGACATAGGTTTGTACCAATAACAAACAAACAAACAAAGCAGGCTTTGCTACACATCTGAAAATCCAGATCCAATCAGTTTGGAGAGAATCCGTGGTATCGCACATTATTCCTTCAAAGTAAGCTTTCTAAATTCCAGCAGCAGGCTAGATGATGCTCAACACACCACAGACCACTGAGACCTATTTCAAATTGGTGAAATATAATAGAGTATGGCGCCCTCAATGTAGAGGTCAACCTCAGAAAAAAAAAGCGCATTAGCAGACAGAGGCAAAACACTCCGTCAAGTCCGAGTTGACGCGCTATGGACTCTGCAACACTGCAGGAGAAGAATGAGCCTTTTTAACCGCATGGCAGACACAAACGAGGAGCTTCCTCTCAATAGGTTCTCAGTGTTGCAGGCAATGGAGGAGAACTGACTTCCCGTGTGACCGTTTTTTTTATTTTGTTGTTGGTTTGGAAACAGATGGTAAAGGCAACAAAATTAGTCAGAGGAGTCAGAGTCTTTGCAATAAGTACACGTATGGGACTTTATTGACTTAAGGTGTTTTCTCATTTTATGGCCTGAAATTTAATTTGAAGCCACTTAGGCATGAATGCAGTTGATTTGTTGCAGAAAACAACCGCATGAATGAGCCAAGTGGTGTATCAAATAACACTTTTCACCAATTTGCACATCTTTGTGCATGTCGAGGCAGCAAACTAGCTGCCAGCAGACAAAATTAAGGCCAGAAAACCTACAATCGTTCTTCTTATCTGCTTGGGAAGGCAATTAGACTGTCAGGTCGCAAGTTCCCTGGATGCAAACGAGAAGAGTTCAGCAGCTTATTTGTTTAATTTAAATTGGTAGCTAATAGAACAACTTCACCTTACATAAGCGTTAGCTTGCTGTCCACCTGGACTTTGGAGGCAGGATAGTAGACCTGCACAACACTGCAATGGCCTACAACACTACCAGTGAGAAGCTTGATAATAAAACACATAATTTGGAAATCTAAGAAATACAAGATAACAGTCTATGCAAGGTAAGAATGATTCTAATATAGGTGAGGGCCTGGCCCAGAATTACAAGAGAGGTGCTGGTTTGTGATCTCAAGGGAGCTGGGAAGCCACGCACTTCACTATGATGGATTTAGATACTGGTGTCTTGGAACAGTCGACTATTTTATCATTAAATTCGGAGGAGTGTGATTCGACTGTTAAATCCTATGAAAATGTCATGTGATCAAGATTGCACCACTGTGTTCAGGGAACATAAGATATCTGGGTGTCAACATTTCATTCAACCTGACCTGATCACTTATTGGATCACTTATGGTTAAACATTGAATAATCACTTAGCCAAAAAAATCCCTTTTTCTAACCTGCCCTTGATTACCCAAATCCTCCAGAAAAATAAATGCTTTAAAAGTGTAAATATAAACACTACTCTGACAGCTTGGTGGAAATTTAAAAAAAAGAACCAGATTCTCACTCACTCCATGTCGATATACAACCATCTGGTATAATCCTGACATCTTGTCCAAAAAGAAACCATGGGATTTTCCGACAAGGCACGAAAAGGTAATTAGATGCATGATAAATAACATACAAGAATTTTTTTAAAATCTAATTTAATGACCTTCTTGAATTTCTTGAATACATACAAATAAAATCTGTAATCAGGGCAAGATTCGGTAATATAACATTGGAAAGCAACCTCACCATTTTGTAAAATATTGGCCCCTAAAACCTTACTACTGTATCTATCAAGGACTTTCTCCGGTGGGGGCCGGGCTGTGTTCCCTGGCGTGTGGCCTGCTCCCCCTGGCTTTCCTGGGCTATTCTTTCTTTTTAAAGATATAGTATGTGGAATGGCGAAAACCAGGTCCTTTTTGGGGGGGGGTGAACATGATCAATATTTATTACATATGATTATTTTCTTCATGTATTGGTATGTATTCTACTATTCTACCATTTTTCCCAACAAGTGGCAATGAATTGAATGTAAAATATATACGTATATATGTTTACATACAGTATATATCTATACACAGTATCTTCCTCACCCATGGCGGGCGGTCTCCTTCTAATCCCTCCAAGCTTGGGGAGGCCTGGGAGCTTGAGGGTTTTGTGGAGTTGCCACTCTTTGAATTTGAGGGTTACAGCCCCTAATGCTCTGATGACCATGGGCAGCACTGTCGCCTTTACCCTCCAGGCCCTCTCCAGCCCCTCTCTGAGCCTTGTATTTTTGTCCAGCTTCTCATGTTCCTTTTTGCTGATGTTGCAATCCCTTGGTAATGCTATGTTAACCACTACGACCTTCCTCTGCTGTTTGTCCACCACCACAATGTCCGGTTGGTTCGCCATTACCATTCTGTCAGTCATATTATCTGCAAATCTCACAGGATTTTGGCTTGATCATTCTCCACCGCTTTTGGTGGTGTTTCCCACTTTGACCTTGGGGTCTCCAGTCCATACTCTGCACGGATGTTTGTGTACACTATGCAAGCCACTTGGTTATGGCGTTTTACTGTATGTATGTTTTCCCTGCCAGCATCTTACACCCTGCAGTTATGTGCTGGATTGTCTCAGGGGCCTCTTTGCACAACATACACCTTGGGTTTTGTCTGGTGTAGTTGATCTGAGTCTATTTTGCTCTGGTGCTCAAGGCCTGCTCTGCTATAATCAGTGCCTCAAGCCACTAGTAGAACTTCTTGATATCAGCCTCTTCAGAGATGTTTTGATGGTACATTCCATGTAAGGGATTGACCTCTCGTGATGGTCCCTCCAGCACCTCATCCTTTGTTCTCCATTGTCTGAGACATTTACTGAGCACCTTGTCTGTTGGGGCCTTTTCTTTGATGTACTTATGGATCTTGGATGTTTTATCCTGGACAGTGGCTCCCACGCTCACTAGTCCTTGGCCTAGTTAGTTACGGCTAGCGTACAGTCTTAGGGTGCTGGACTGATGGAACTCTCCATGCATGGCTTTCAAGTCTTAACATCTGTGGTCTGTATCTCTTTCTTTGGCCATCTTATTATTCCTGCAGTGTATCTGATCACTGGTAGAGCTCTTTATTTCCTGAAACTTGTTCTTGCCTTTGAGCTGGCTTTTCCGAACTTGCTGCACTCGTTGTAGGTATTTGGCTGTAGCCGCTTTTCTCGTTAGCTCTTTGAGACCCCCTCTGTGTGGACCACCTTCCCTTTCTTAGTCATCATCCGAACGCACTTCTCAAGCCCAAATAACATACCTTACTGTAGATCCCGGTGGTATGGATCAGTGAGTCGATGTCTCACTCTTAGCGTACAGCTTGATGTCTTCCATGTACAGGAGGTGACATTTCTGAGTCTGTATCCATAGCCAGTCTTGTTGATTATTTGGCTAAGGGGGTTTAGACAGAGAGTCTCCTTGGTAGATGCCACATTTGATGAACAAGTGGCTTGCCATTGGCCTAGAGGTTGGTTTTCCATAACCTTATTGAATTTGTAATGAAGGTTCTTATAGTCCTCCTGATGTTGTAGAGCTCCAAGCATTCAATGATCCAAGTGTGTGGCATTGCGTCATTTGCATTCTAGTAATCAATCCAGGCCGTGCACAGGTTGGTGTGTCGGGTTTTGCAGTCTCGAGCGACTGTTCGTCTACCAGGAGCTGGTGTTTTGCTCCTTAGGTATTTTTGCCGATACCCCACTAAAACCGTGCTCATGTGTTGATCCATGTTCCCTCTTATCTTAGCCACTTTGATGACCGACATGAGCTTCCACTTTGTGATAAGGCAGGTTATTGGCCGATAGTTGGATGGGACAGCCCACTTTATGTATATACATATGCTTTTCACCTCACAGGTGTGCATTGTCAGGGTTACTTTGTGTAACGTCTTGCCTTATGAATGGGGTTGGGATGGATAGAATTCATATTATGGCAAGAACAATTCAGCTAAATAAAGAGAAACGAGTGACCATCATTAGTTTAGGAAATGAAGGTCAGTCAGTCAGGAAAATTGCAAAAACTTTGTGTCCCAAGTGAATGAGAAGTTGTGTCCAAACTGTTATAGTTGCTAAATATAGTGACAACGTTGCTAAGTTGGCAACATGGCCCCCTGCTCAAGAAGGCACACTTCTTGCCAATGAACATCTGAATGACTAAGACAAGGTTTGGGAGGAAGGACTGTGGTTTGATGAGACCAAAACTGGGCTGTCTGGCATCATTCGATTATACATGTTTGGAGGCAGAGAAATGTTGACTTTGATACCAACAATACTTTGTTCCTTGGGGTTGTTTCTCTGTTAAGGATCCTTCCTGAGCTATGCACAACCTCTGACATCTGTTTGCCAACAAGGGTTTCAGAGTTCATAATATTTTCCATTCTTCTCTAGGTTACAAAAAACCTACAATGAAAATTCTAAATTGTTTTCCATCTCTTCTCATCTCTCTCTTCTGTGCTCAATATTCCAATATCGCGTGTCATCACACAATGGCCGTAATACAACATCCAACACCCTAACCCTTCGAATGGAAGAGAGTTAACGAAAACACTTGTAAACACAATGCTGTGGCTTCATCCGTGATAAATGAGTGATTACATGGATTATAGTTTGGCTGCAAGCACTGTTTGTGTCTAGATGGCGAAATAACTTATTGTCATCTGAAGTGGTTAGTGTCCCTACATCTGCTCAATGTAGTATTTTTATGTATCCTAAGGAGATCATGTTTTGTCAAACAAAAAGACAGCAAAAGCAATCTGAACTGGTCTGATTGGAACATTCTCAAAGAATGAATATCTCTTGACTGCGTTACAGCCTGACACGTCTAACAAATACCCGTTCTGCAAACAAAAGCCTCACTCTAAGCTTGCCAACATTTCTCTGTTGCTTTACACTGAACTTCGAAGCATGGCGGGACTGCAAATCCCACAAGGCCACAGGAATCTTTTACTTCCAGATTCTGTAGTTATGCATCTGTTTGTTAGCATGTGACAAGCGTGAGCTGAGGGGGTCACACGTAGGGTGACCATATCTCGACTATTGAAAACCAGGACACACGCCCTGACCATGAGATATTGGAAATTTACTCAAATATTCCTCAAAATTTGAATACATTTAAAGTGTGTCTGCTCTGTACGGATAGAAAACGGCTATATTAAGAAATACTATCCATAACCAAGAGACAAAATTCTTAGGGTCACGGGTATGCTGGAGCCTATCCCAGCTGACTTTGGGCGGGAGGCGGGGTACACCCTGGACTGGTCGCCAGTCAATCGCAGGGCACATATAGACAAACAAACACTCACATTCTTACCGATGGACAATTTAGACAATTTAGAGATCTAGATGGTCTTGTAGTCACCCCCCCACAAGATAGTCATAGAATAAGAATAACAGGGATCTACTGTAGTCTGATTGGAGAACATTAAATCTGATTCTAGAGCCTACTTGGACAACTTGGGGTTGGACAGACACCATACCCCGCAGCCAGCAGGGCACCCTGACCCAACGGGTGCCCTGACCTAACTGGCTGTTAAACTATTGAGCTGTGTGTGTGTGTATGCATGTGTGTGTGTGTGTGTTTTTATTTTTTTTTAGTTTTATTGTTTTTTTAAATATTTGGGGGGGGGGGTACCGTAGTGTGGTCGGACTTTTAAACTTATATGAGGGGGTTTAGTTGTACACAGTAACGGATCAAATCAGAGCGGGGCCCGAGGCAAATGACTGGGCTTTAAACCCAAAGCTCATGATAACATCATTTTAGGGGGGGGGGGCGGCCACCCTCCCAGCTCCCCCAGAAGCTGGTTGTAGAGCAGTAGGACTTACTACAACAGTCCTGTATCTTCTTATATTCTTTTTAAGTTCCTTTACCAATTTGTGGTGGCTCAGACAACAGCATCTCTCTGGTGTCAATATTGGGGCTTTAATATGAATTTTTTTTTTAAATCAATTCTTGATAATTGATGTGTCGTTTACAAGCGTAAATGTGTCAGGGAAGTTCAATTAGAGATTGGGTTTCAACGCGTGAGCCATCTGAGCCTTTAAAAGTGTTCACGTTATGAAGGGTGATGCTATCTAAACCAGAGACAAAGAGTCTGTAGCTGATGCAGAAACTTGCTTCAAAGTCGCCAAGTCTACTCAAAGCAGCCGCCATATTGCTATGCAGAATTCTGATGGATGACCCGCTCCAAACACGTGTGTCAGCGTCCATGGCATTTGTTTAAAATGGCGCACGGCTGTCAGGTATGGCCTCTGGTAGGAAGTACTGCAACAGTTGCCTGTTTAGTTTGATTTAGAATAAATTATGCGGGGTGCAGACGTGGGAAAAAATGACTGAATTTACAATGTGAAGTTTGAAATGGAGTCAAACGTCGCTTTCTAGGACTGGAATGGCACATCATAATTGTGATGCAGTGTGTACCTCAGTTTTAAGGTCGGGGGTCAATTTATTGTGGGTACAATAAAGGAAAAAAATGCCCCAAAAATCTGTGAGGTCACAGCATTAATTATCTTATCTTTATTATTAATTATCTACCAAAAAATGAACTGCTAGCAGGTAATTCTCCAAGAAAGTCTTAAATGGTATATATTTTGTTTAAATTATTATTAATTATTATTAATCAAACCATATCCACATTTAAGCTACTTTTTGCCAAAATTAAGCAATTTCAGGTATAAAAATAGCTAAATGAAGATGCAAATCGAGTATAATGCATGAAATAAATGTATTCTACACCAGCCACTAGGTATCAGTAATGTTACTAATAAAGTACTATGTTACTATTCATTCATTCATTTTCTATGCCGCTTATACTCATTGGGGTCGTGGGTATGCTGGAGCCTATCCCAGCTGACTTTGGGAGGGAGGTTACTAATAAAGTAATATACAATATATTCAAAAAAGAATGCTCAGTCCGACACATAATTCTGTAATATGTGGTGTCAAATGACGACAGCTTGTCACCGTCCATGTTTGCTCTCCTTTTAATCTAATTCGATCAACTTTGCTACCGTCTTTGTTTACACATTTTTCCGCCTAGCCCAGGGCTCGGCAACCTTTAGCATCAAAAGAGCCATTTTGGCCCGTTTCCGCCAAATGAAAACCCACTTGGAGCCACAAAACCTATTTGATCACTAAATTGAAGGTATATCCTCATACCTATTTGCTTGGTTAAATCCAGGTGGAGACATTTTTTTGGGCCAGGCAGTGTAGTTACTTACCGAGTTGACAAACCAGAAAACACTCCCCCTGGCACTTTGGTGGAGAACTTTAAAAGGTTCAGCTTCTACACAAGCAGGAGTCTTGTTTATGTCTTAAATGTCTTACTTACTATCAGTTTGTCTACTTTCATGGGTAATACAAGTGTAAAGGTGACTATAGGGGTATTCATTCATGTTTAGAGGGCTCTAATAATGTCAAAAACCACTGTTAGAATGTAAAGGAAACAGGTTTTCTGTGCACCGAGTCTTTACCTTCAAGTGGCAAGCAAGTCCGAGGCAATCATTATGATCAAACATCGCTGGTTTCCATCTGCAAGTTGTGTCAAGTCATACACGTTTTAATTAGGCCAGTTTTACAGATTCAAAGTTTAAAAATAAGTACAACAAATACAAACAACTTGTAGGGCCAAACAGAGCTGAATTACAAAAAAAACAACAAATACAGTAAATGAAATAATAAATAAGATTACTTGTCCTCATAACTTAAGAGTTCAAGATTAAAAACATTAAGACATTTAAACTCGTAATTTTAGGAGATTAAACGTTGTAATATTACGTGTCATTGTGTCCGAGGGAAACTAGAGCATAATTCTTCAGTGGGGAGGAGAACTTCAAGCAAGCAACGAACAAGCAACGAAAGGAGACTTCTGGCTTCAAACAATCTTTTATTTATAACGAGACAGCAAAACAGAGCAGTTGGGTACAACCAAGTTAACATGCTAGCATCGTCTCACCGCTACACTCTAGTATAGTTCTGTTTTGGATGTTTGAAAAATACAACAAAGCGTTGAACCAAAAACAACACATTTTTAAGTCAAACAGCTCAAGTCCGAGTTAAGTCTAAAGTCAAGAACATCAGGTCAAAGTCAGGTCGAGACATTTGTCAAGCAAGTCGCAAGTCGTAAAAATTGCGACTCAAATCTGACTCAGCTACATAGACAGCATGACACACATAGTTACATAGTTCAAAGATAGTTGCAAATGGTGATTAATCACGATTAATTCATTTGACAACTGTGATTACTTTGAAAATTTTAAATTGTAATCATTTGACAACATTTAACTGCAATAACGACTAACGTGCCCAGAATTTGGGTTATGAGCTACTAGTTACCTGCAGGCAGAGACAAGGGCAGCTATTTGGGGGCTTGTGTCAATGTGACCACGACTGAAGGTGAGACTACATCAACAAATGTAAACGTAATCGTATCGTTTGTACAGTGTAGATGCTCATCGAATTGTTTACCACAAAAAATTGACATGCCTTCTTATTGATGAAAATGTATTTCTATCCGCAGTTAACTGCGATTAATTATGAGTTAACTATGGATAGAATGCAATCGATTGCTTTGAGGAAAGTGCATCATTGCAGACATCAATAGTAACAGTTGAAACTGTGTAAATTATTATTTTACTTTTAGGAAATGAAAGTTCCTTATTGTCGGAAGTGCAGCATTTATAGTTCCAGGTTTTACTCCGTTCCTCATCTCTACTGAGCAATTCCAACATACTGCTTACATGTTATGCACTTGCACCTTTATGTATTTCACCCAGAAGGCCATGTGTTCCCAAACAGGTAAATTGATGATAATACTACTACCCATGATTCCCGCTAGCCAAAGGTTGGGCTGCACTGTATTTGTCTACGAAGTCGACCCGGCCGAGACTATATCATGAGGCAGTTACCATTCCCTGTCCCTCACTTAATGTGTTCTGTGTGGGAATGCGGTACACCTCCGTACCATAGCATACTAAACAAATGTGCTTTCAATACCGCGAGTTGTTCTTTACTGCAGCGTCAAACCTGTATCTTGTTTTAAATCCATCACCCACATGCAGGATGTTATTTCAATTTCGATGCAAAGAAAAAGAATGCAGCTTCTGTGTGTTTTGCTCGGAGATCCTGGCATAACAGGAAAGCAGTTGATTTTTTTTTATTTCTGTTTTTTTTCCCAGCGAGTCCTCCCACTGCTAGTAGATTATAATGGAGTATCTCCCCACCACAACCTCCCTCCACACCTCCCTGTAATAAGACGGATCTCATATACAGCTACACCCATGGAACCTTAACTATGGAATAGCACTAGACCCTGCTGTCTGTCGCGCTTTTGTTTACCGACCCCTAAAACGGCTTGTCCTTATTCCTGTCAACAACTAACGAATGGAAAAGCAGAGCCCCGGGCCGTGTGTGAGCATCTGCCAGCAAATGATGCAACATGTGATATCAGGAGGGAACAAACGTACAAAGGCTTGTTGTAAATTAGTGGTTTCTCTCTACCAAGTTCAAAAAGTTCAGCGCCGAGATTCCTATACAGTAGTCATTGGGTGCGTGTTCTGCAAAAACAAGTAACGAGCGTTATTTCTAATTAGCTCCGGCTAAAAAAAATAGGTTTGCTGTTGGCAACAGCCTGATATACACTAATCATATCAAGTTGAAATTTCATGAGCTAGGTTTTCCTTTCCACTTTGGAAATAACAGCATCTCCATTTGTCGCTCTGCTTCCAATTAAGGTCCCGGCCTCTTTGCGGTTCAGGGAAATCAACGTGACATATGTTCAATACACACAGACAAATATAATTCATTCAGTAAAACCTCCATGGTAGACTGTAGTAAATATGGCAGAATTTGGAGTTCTTCCTCAAAAGTCAAACAATACTTGGACTATCATCATTTAGTAAACCCTGTGATGCTTTCTCCATATGTGTTTTGCCTTTGCATTCTTACCACAGACAGGCTACCAATGGGTGTCGCAGGTGATTGTTTTTCTATCCATTACCTGTCTGTCTGACTGTCCGGACTGTCCGTCCTTCCGTTCATCCATCCATCTATCTGACTTTATTAAAGCACTCTAAACATGAACTAATACACCTACAGTCACCATTACACTTGTATTACTCAATATAGTGGGTATAATAACAGCAAATAAGCAATTTAAGACATGAATAAGTCTAGTACTTGTGTGTGTTGCTATAAGTGTGTTCCCCAGGGGAACTGAGTGAGGGGTGGACAGGAAGTGATGTTGGGGATTCAGAGTTGAGTTTCAGTTTGGTAAAAGCCGCAAGAGTAGCCTGTGTTTTTGTTGGGGATTATGGTGCCTGGGATAATTCCAACCTGCACTAAAAGTCCGGTGCTTGTGTGTTTCACTGAACATGGCAATAATATTACTGACGCCTACTGAAGGATGGAGAATACTAAGTATGATCCAAGCCTTTTGATGCGTCTTTTAAAAGCCGTATATGCTTGTATTTTAGTTCATTTAGTCATTTTGATGCTTAAAAATGTTTTCATTTACGCATAAAATAAAATATATACACACCTTAAATATGCAGACTTTTTGGCTAATAATAGGCTGTATTCAACTAAGAAATAGCATGATTTATTCATTAATACATTCTGGAAAAACAGTATGGAGTGCAATAATTGTATGTAATGAAGTCATCAAAGGTTCATTGAGACTCCACAGGGCACTTATGGCAACAGTTGTCTGCCGGTGCAGCTGCGTGAGAGTGCACTTGTAAACCTCATTTCATGACACCCTAAGAGTTGAGTTGGACAGTTCGACTCTCATCCTGCTGACCCTGGTTCCAGCCCGGGCAGAATATTGGGCTGGCTGGACCAGGCGGGTTACATTATGTTCTTTGGGAGAATTGTTTTTGAATTAGAACAACTTGGTGGTCGACTGGCGTCACGTTTTGGACTTTAGAGGTTCCACTGTGATTCCCTGTGCATGGTTGCTGCCATTGTTTTATGATGTTATCTTAGTCTTAGCACCGCACTGTGTCCCGGGATTTCCAATATGAACTTATATGCATTTTCCCTTGTCAAAGGTCATATACGGTGGTGTGAAAAAGCGTTTGCACCATTCTTGATTTCTTATTTGTTTGCATGTCTGTCAGATTTAGTTCTTTTAGCTCATCAAACACATTTAAATATTAGCCAAAGACAACACAACTGAACACAAAATGCTGTTTTTAAATGAAACTTTGTATTATCAATGGAGAAACAAATTGGTAACACTACAATAAGGTACACAAAATTACAGAACGAACCTATCTAAACACCACTCATTAGTTCCTCAAAACCCGCTCTAAATTGACATGCCTTAGTTCATCAGTAACTACCGTATTTTTTCTACCTTATTGTAAAGTGAGGAAAAAGTTCCTCCCCCTGCTAAAACATCAAATTCATAGCCATCAGTCTGGGAATGGTTATAAAGCCAGTCCACAGCTTTGGGACAGTGTTGAAAAGAACATTGAAGCTCGTCTCAGTTGTGCCAGCATGCATCTTCACGATCCCCAAGGCTTTTGGGAAAATACTATTAAAACATCATACAGGCAGGAAAAAGTGTTGGTGGTAGTGCGATGGTCTGGGGCTGTTATGCTGCTTCAGGACCTGGAAGACTTACTGTGATAAATGGAACCATGTATTCTGCTGTCTACAAAAAAATCCTGAAAGAGAATGTCCGTCGTGTCCTCGAGCAGAAACCCACTTGGGTTCTGCAACAGGACAACGACCCAAAACACACCACCAAGTGAGTGACAGAAGAAAAACAAAAGGAAGACGATGGAGTGGCCCAGTCAAAGTCCTGTGCTTGGTTGCAGTTGTTGCTACCAAGCCGGCCCAAACAGTTATTAGGTGACGGGGGCAATCCCTTTTTCCTTTTTTTCTCCCTTCATAATCAAAGTTTCATTTAAAAACTGCGTTTTGCTTTCAGTTGTGCCGTCATTGCCTTTTATCTAAATTTGCCTGGTGACCTGAAATATCTGAGTGTGACACTGTATGCCATATTTGCCAGAAAAGAACAACGGCATGTAGGTCACCAGAGCAGCTACAGAGGACGGGCGACCCTAGGCCTTTAGCCTGGGCCTGCCTCTCTTTCTCTCCTAACGCCTCCCTCTCCAATATAAGCGGCGGCGCTCAGAGAGTCTGCACACGAACATGACCACGCCGCAGACGCAGTCCGTCCCGCACACCTGGTCGCCGTGCACAGACCTCCTTGCTGGTGCTGTCCGGGCGCCCAGCAATGTCCACTGACCCGTCCGCTCATGCTGCCCAGCATCTGAGCTTCGGCAGACGTCTAAGTGCGCCTCTTCTTCCACCGCCTCCTGCGAGTCCTCCCACGGCGAGTGGGGTATAGTGGAGTATCTCTTCACAACAACCTCCCTCCACACCTCCCCGTAATAAGACGGATCTGGTATACAGCTACACCCATGGAAGTCTAACTATGGAATACCGCTGGATACTGCTGCTGTCTGTCGTGCTGCAGTCCACCTTCCATACAGGTACGTGTGCTTTTTGGTGGCCTTTTATTAACTCGACTAAGTGGCCAACTTACTGCTCGGAGCTCATCTTTACGCATGACGCGCATAAGCCACGCGCGTTACTGTGCCATGCGTTTTTGCGCGCAAAGAGTTTTTTTTTTATTTTTTTATTTGGGTCCCATTCGTCTCCGAAGATAACTGGCACGCTGGGCACACTGGAAGTAGACACCGTGGGTGTGGATGCGCCGCTTGAATAATTCAAACGAGGCGGGCTGGGCGCCATTGAGAGTGGAAAATACAAAAACATTTACGCAGGTTCACGCACAAACTGTCGTTCCAGTTTAGGGACTGTTGCACTGCCAGCTGCTCGTGTCTCATATTTTTGGGCCATATTATGGAAAGCGGGGCATGTTTTCAGAAAGGCGCACCCTAAATGTGTTCACCTTAAAGAAGGTGCTCTTATCTGCGGAATGGAAGTGTTCCGTCTTGTCATGCTTTGCCCCCCAAAAGACGAGCGGTCTCCCTCCCCTTTGCTTATTCCAGTCAGACGAGGAGCTTGGATGGAAGTGCGCAGAGAATATCTGCAGGCGTCTGCGGTGCATGCACGGGCTTACCTGTCATGTGATGGCGGCCACGCCACGAAGTTTGCCTTAAGCCAGTTTACACACGCAGGCGGTACCAGCGGGTCCAAATAACCTCGAGCATGTCCCTCACAGGAGAGCGGTGGTAAAGGTCTTTGGCCGCATGTTGAGACGCCATCGCAGGTGCCCATTTGTTGTTCTGGGATTATGGACATGCTTCATCATGCTGGCACGCCTCCACTTAGTTGTACCTTTAAGGGTTATCAAATGGCTCCGCTTGACACTTTTACAGCATTACACATTACATTTGTCTGCAGAAATAGTCTCATAATTAGGGCCATTAGTGTAAATTGCACCTTGAGGGACAAACAGCCGACTACTGTACTTGCAGGTAAAGAAGGAGGTCTTACCTTGATGTGATGCACCAAAGAAGGGATGCCTGGAGCCCCTGTTGAGGACTTTCGAGTATAAATCCAGTAGAGAACCGTCATGGTGATGTTGTCCTAGAGAGTGACCCCACGGCTGTGGTTTGGGGCATTTGGGAGGAAGAGCATCCACACGGTGGCTTAGTTGTAGTCCATCTCAGCCTGCACACATGTTTCAGCAGATTCCCAACGTCCGTGTCTGGAGGAGTATAAGGATGTAGGTTGTTTTAATAATCATCAAGCAGACACACATATTGCAGAGTGCTTCTTGGCTCGTGGCGATGCGTGATGTCTTTTAGTAAGTCTAGAACCAAATTCCTAACCAATTTGTCATCTTCAGAAGGAATACAATCTGGTAGTGCACTTACTAGTGTACTTTCATTAGCTAGTATTTGTTTTGTTTATGAATAGGAGTCCTGCTAACAAAGCCAGTCTGCCAGATTCATTTCTTTTATCCTCTCTCAGGAAGGGAGATGCTGGTCTTTTACACAGAATCCTGCATTTTCACACCTTTTTGCCACTGTTGATGCCTTTTATACGCAATAGCAACAACAAAATGCTGTTAAAATGCCAGATTTTGGAGTTGGGCGTGGGAGTTTGAACTCATTTGGTCTTTAAATGCGGTATCATGGCTGTAACATGCATGTTTTGGAAGGGGTGCCCCTGTGCTGTCGCGATGAAAGTAATTATGACCTAAAGTATTTCATTTGTGACGCGACTTGTGGTATGCCATGCACTTTAAAAGCACGTTGCTTGTGTTCTGCGTGAAAAGCATCTTTTGTTACAATTCTAATGTGGGACTTTAGTGGGATCTGTGTGTAAACAAGGCAAAAGCGTCGCCCTGGAGCAGTTCAGGGTACTTCATAAAGAATAAACTAGGTCTGTAATATTCTTACAGACCACACAACCTATTATGGGGAAAAGCTTAAAGGTTCCTTTTGGTTTTGTGGTTGCAGACATGCAAATAGTCTGGGCCGCTAATTCGATACATTCCCCCCAAAAAGAAATATCGACTAGTAAAATGTTCCACACGCAGGGGTTTTGTTAGCTTAACAAAGACAAAAAGCACTGACCGACCTGTGCACCTCTTAACTGAATTAAGACAGAAAGAAGATTGCGAAAGCTTGAGGCCGCTAGCTGGGGATGTTTGAATGTGTTGATAAAATAAGAGCTGGCTGCACGTGGGAGTGTTGTCACCACTAAGCCCGTGTTTCCGCTGCGTTTGATTCGGCTGGGACAATCTTTTGTTCAATGCACAAGAGCCGGTGTGTGCGTGTGTGTGTGTGTGTGTGCACGCTGACATCGGAGGACCAAATAACAATTGTGCCAGCGATGCCAATGCAACGCCAGCTATGTTTGATTCATTTCAGGTGTGTTTACGGTGTCATTATTACCTCGCTCGTATCTTCACTCTGTCAGTACTTTGATTAAAAGAATCCATCTTGTCAGGGGTCATAAATATAAAGTGTGGCAGGAGTTCAGGCGCTGCAGGCGTGGCATTGGGGACAAAGGGGGCGTGGGTTCAAGGCGCAATGACAGGTTTAGTTCTTCAGAGAGCAAACAAGTTGAGTGACTCAACAGCGCCTCTACTGGCTGCAGCCAAGCAAAGCACTCCCTCCTGCCTAAACTGCTTCAACACACCCCTATCTTACAACCGATGCCACACTTAATCCTTTCATTAATAGTTTTTTGTGTGGAGCTTGCATGACCTTCTTGGGCTTGCATATTTTTCTTCTGGGCACTCAGCCTCCTCACTTTTTGCGCCCCCTACAGGCTACACCAAGCCCACCATTACTCCGGCCGGGCCGCACCTCGTCATCCCCCTGCACGCGACCTTTGACCTGCGCTGCTATGGCGATAAGGAGATGCAGTGGCAACGTGAGGAGCGCCAAAAGGTGCGAGGAGAACAGAAGACTGACGGTGTGTCGGTGCTGCACATCAGCCGGGCCCAGCCGCTCCACATGGGCCGCTACATCTGCTTGGAGAGGACGAGCGGGCAGCAGACGTCCATCTACGTCTACGTAAACGGTAGCTGCGTTGGGGCTGAAGGGGAGAACAGAGTTATTTAGCGTATGTGTGTGTGTGTAGGTGTGTTTCCATGCAGAGGTGTAGTGATGTAGGCCCGCTCAGGTACCGTGCATGCATGCGTGAGTCCCTCTGGCCCGACGCCATCACTGCAGGATGGTATCATGTGCTGATCAGTCCCGTCAGAACACTTCTTCCTTCCGGGCAACAAACACAAACTGCTGTTTTCAGGTGCTGAGGCCAAAACGACAAGCACACTGTTTGCTATTCTAAAGCAATTTGTGGTTTTTCTTTTTATAGACGTCTGTGCACACACCTGAGTGTGTACCTGTGAGACCTGCAAGGTCTTGGGAAATCTTAGGAAGCATCTCTAATCATACATGTTTGGTGGTAAAAATGTCCGACACCCCTCTTTTACACCGTTTTGGAATTAAAGTCAAATGTTTAATGTCAAAATGCCGTTCAATGCAATGAAAAGCTCATAGAAAATTGTATTCAAAGAAAAATGGGATTGAACTTTGCGTGTGTTAGATGAAAATAAATAGCTGATAAGCCATAGATAAAACACAAAAGTTGCATAAAATAATTACCTGTATATGCAAATAAAATGCAAATAAGTGCCCAACCTGCACTTTTTAGACCATTTCCCGTGATGCCGTATTACGTATCATTAAACACAGTTTGTTTTTTGCAACTTTAACTGTTTCTTTATTTTGAAAAGGATAAATTGGATGAAAAAGCAAACCAGTGTTCCAACACCTCACTCATAAACCACCTCTGAGCCACTTTGTTGTTTTTTTTCCCTGGCAGATCCTGACAACCCTTTCAGGAAATCGATGGTGTTCAACATCCTCACTCGCGTGGGTGATGCTGCTTCCATCCCCTGCCTGGCAACCGATCCCAGTCTGGCCAACCTGCACCTGGAAACATGTTCTAGCGCACCTCTGACTTTCGGTCTCAGTTTCTCTGCCAGCCTGGAGAAAGGCCTGGTCATCCACGACACGCAAAAGGCCTACGAAGGCTGCTACGTGTGCACCGGAACGCTGCGAGGGCGACGCGTCAGCTCGCACAAATACCACTTGACAGTCAAGCCAGGTAAACGTGGCACCGAAAGCGGCTTACATCGTGTTCCTGCATTTGTTGTCACACGTTCGTCACCTTTCACCTCCACTCCCTCAGTGCCTGTGGCGCCCCCTGTCATAGAGATGCAGGCGCCCGAGCGGGTCGTCCTCACTCTCCACGAAAGTCTGGTCCTCACCTGCAACACCACTAACGTCAACGGCGAGATCAAGTTAAAGTGGGTCACGCCGCATGGCTCGGTGAGACACCTCTGCATTTGTTCTCTCTGCATGTGTCTTGTTTCCCAAAAGAAAATACTGCAACCTGTAGCATCGTCACGTTGGAACCCTTGAGGTGGAAACAACACCCGTGGATTTCATCTGTTCCGGGGTCAAACATGTCGCCATAATGACATTGTGTAAAATCAAGGGAATCAACGTGTTAACTGTGCCGTGCTGTTTGGGCCCCTTTCCGTTTTTATCATCTCCAATACTAAATTTGTAAGAAATGACTTATATTATTACAGTTTATTATTACTGTACATGGCATGACTGTTGATGTCTTCAGTGTCTAAAGCACAAAACACTTTCATCCATTTAGTTATGGCATTTATCTACTCAAAAGTGTAGAAAATGGTGAATTCGGTTGTGAAAACGTTTCTTTTAATTTGAATAAGGATTCCTGGACCGTACACTGGAAGGGATCTTCACTTACGACTATTTTACCCTTCATTCCATCTTTATTAGTGTTGGAATTTAGGATTGAGTCTGTAGTGTTCTTTTGTCGATCTTTGCACTGTGGATGATGCTACTGTTGAAGATCATTGATGGCAGGGATGATTAAAGTGCCGCCCATGAGTCATTTGCAACCCGCAGCTCTTCTTATTGGCTCGCCATACGAAAAACACAATAGCAAAAGTGGGCAAAAAAGGACAAACGTTAACCTGTGTTTAATATGTATAACTTCTTTGATATAGGATTGGTTTTAGCCTTTTTTTCTTTTTTACAAAAAAACATTGCATTCGTGGTGCACTTTACATTTCAAAGAAATATAAAAGTGCTTCAGCATTTGGGTGGTACTACAGATAAAATATGAATCAAAATCAAAATGGGCCTCTGCGTATTGAAATCTGTCAGTATGCAACCCTTGATGGAAAAAGTTTGCATTTCCCTGACTTATGGTCTGTCAGAAAGGCACAGCCCCCTGATTTGCGGTTATTTTGTCCAAAAATGTGTCACAAAGCACAAATGCAGTATTTTGCTAGCCTGCCCACAATCTCCCGCATGAGCGCCATTAGTGGCTTGTGAATGAATGCGTAAAGGTCAAAGTTCACTGCAGCGTAAGCTTCGGAATGTGTGCCATGCATGTGGTCTCCCCTTGTGCACGTGTGCGTAACGTGTGTGTACGTGCATGCGTGTGTGGCCCGCCGTATCAGTGTCTGTGTGCTTGGCAAGGACGGGCGTGCAGACGGGGTTAATCTCTAGAGATCTCTGGGCGTTGACAGGGTGCCGTCTGGTATCCACAGCAACCAGCAAAGGTTGACGTTGCCTCGCGTATCCTGGCCGACCACTTCGATCACACGCGCGGCGCCACCTTGCACATCTCTGCGGTTAAACACCAGGACGCTGGCCGTTACCAATGCGAGGCCGAGAACGAGAAGGGGGTCAACACACGGTCGGTGTGGCTGGATGTCTATGGTGAGTACAGCAAAGACAAAACCAGTTATAATCATGCTCAATATTGAAGGGATACGTGTAACAATATGTTTACTTTTGTGCTGGGAGTTTCCAGCAGTCTGAGGCTGCACTTCGTCATGATGTTTGTAATATTTTGACAACCATAATAACAAAAACATTATTAGATTAACCAACAGAAAGCACAGTTTTGTTTTTCTAATTTCAAGAAACTTTGTCACATGAGCCATGGAATAAACCATTACGCTCTACAGTTGTTTTGGATGTTGCCAACCACTTTCTAATATGCATGACTGCCACCTACAGGACTGGAAGGGAACTTTATCAACTCCTAGACTATTAACGCCACTATTTGCAAGTGTTCTAATTGTATTGTACCCTTTATAGAGCTGTGTCATTGGTAGTATTATCATTACAATACCTAATCTTATATAGTGCAGTTCATACACGATACAATGACAATAAAGATTTTCAATAGTCAATCAAGTCAGTGTTGTTTTCAAATGTAGTTATGTATTTGATTCGATTTTTTATTTATCAACAGCAGATACAGTTACATTTATTTCAGAGGACTCTGTCTGGTCTGCGCTTCACTAAGCAAATAATTTTTTCAATAGTTTGCAGTGATAGCGCGGGCAAATCCTATAACGATGTGTTTTTTTTTTTTTTTGTTAGATCAAGGATTCATCAATTCATTGTTGACGGGCAACAGAACCATCCACGTGCGGGCGGGTGACAGTTTTTCCCTCACGGTGGACATGGAAGCTTATCCCAGGCCCCACACCATCTCCTGGAGCTTCATGGGCCACGAGCTAAAGAACACCAGTGACCACGTCATCACCACACACAGCCACGGATACAGGTACGACCTTGCCTCATGATCCCCGCTGGAATTTAGCACCGAGTTGGCTGCGGGGTCTCGCGGCACCACGGCAAATACAGCGCAACCTGCAAAAGCCCCTCAGGGTTGTGTGTTACACTTTGCAGTACCGTAACCTTTTGTTTATTGCGGTTTATGGGTTCCAGACCCGACTGTAATAAGTGAGTTTCCATGAAGTAGGATTCCTGATGGAATATTTTTGTAGTCAGAGCATAGAAAACCTGTTGCCCTTCTGTTTGTCCTCTAGACATGAAAGAACACCATTGCAGTCACCTTCTTAACATCTTTGTATGTATGTATTCAAAAAATATGTGTTTGTATTGTAACTCATTTAGCCATTTTTATACTTTAAAATGCTTGGTTCAAGCAACAAAAAAAATCACGTAGCATTTGCTTAAATATGAATATTTGACTAATTATAGGCCATATTTACAGAGTAAAACCCTGACATTTGAGGCATGATGTGTCAAGGGACGACTGTATTTGTTTACTTGTTTGTAAGTGTTACTGGAGCGGGACGGGGCCTTTTACGGTTCTGTGGGACTCCCTTAAGTATTGGTTTGAAACGTAAATCTATAAATCCATGTTTGGTTTGGAGAATAAGAGTAAAGTGCATGTAGAAGAGGACGCTTACAGTCAAGGGAAGGACAGCTAAAATGACCCAATGATGTCATTTTGGTAAAGAATGGTTATGGTTCGTACTGTATGTTTCTGACTGTTTCTGAAATGGAGTAGGAAGAAGAGGCACTTTTTGTTTAGGCACAAATACGAATCAAACTAAATGTTCACCTAGCTTAAAAAAAACTATCCGCTTGTTTATCAGGCACAGCAGTGAGCTGAGGCTGGTGCGACTGAAGACGTCGGAAGGCGGCGTTTACACATTTAAAGCCTCCAACCGTGATACGTCACTGAATGAGACCTTTACCATCTTTGTCACCAGTGAGTGGCTCTCATTTCTTTTGTTATCACAGACCTTTTTACACTCCCTAGAGGGCTTCGTTAGGATAATCGTTCACTTGTGTGTGTTTCTTTCCGTGATTGGCTGACCCTTTTTCGTTTTTCAGCTAAACCTGAGATTGTATCTCACGAAGGCCCGGTGGACGGGCAGGTGCGCTGTGTGGCCGAGGGCTTCCCCGCCCCGCAAATCACTTGGTTCTACTGCGAGCAGCCCTATGTCAGGTGAGCTCAGCGGAACAGGAAGTGGTCGGACGAAACGCTGTAATCTGGAAATAAGTAGATGGCAATTATGTATTACTTGCATGTTGTTGTTTCAGTGCATTGTCTTTACATTTTTAGTACATTTTCGAATGAAGTCGGGTGTACTGCGACAACTCTGCTTAAGTTACCAAATATGATTCCCTGCTTGTATTAAGGATTAAACATCCATCCTATTTTTTGAAGTTCATCTATAAAGCAGAAGAAAGCATAAATTAATTGACAAGAATAAAGTACGTGAAGGAGAGATTTTTATTAGTAGTAGTAGTAGTAGTAGCAGTGTAGTGTGGTACTGACTGGCACGCACCAAATGCGTGCCTTTTAGTCAGGAATGATGATGATGGCGGAATGGTGGATTGCGGGATTTGACGGAGCTGACTTGTGACTGGCTTAGGCTGGGAGAAGTCACATGGTTCTACTGCTTTATACTGGTGGTTCTCAATTATTGTCTGTCACAAACCACTGGGGGACAGAAATGTTTTGCACCCCCCCTCCACTCTGAAAGTCAACATGCATGCAGTTCCCCCACGACCATTCACCGGCCTTCCTGCACTGCACTTTTCTGCACGCCTCGCTTTTGTCGAGCTGTTCCTAATCAGTTGGCAAGTGCGTGTGGAGCAGAAGAACCCGAGCTCACCTCCTTGACCGCAACGCATCTAATAAGCGCTGTGGTGTCAAATGTGGAGCCTGGAAAAAATCCAAACTGCGGTGAATCCAAACGTGGGTACTTGTTATGTAGTCACAACATGCAGATGTGTTGGTTCTACAGGAAGGAATGTGTATGGCAAGGTTATAACCATAACACCCGTTCGAGTGTGATTGTGAACAACAGGATATGGCGCTGTGTCTGCAACACCAAAATAAATCCCTGATTCTTTCTGCCTTTTCTGTCCAAAAATGTAACGGCTTTTTCCTTGGTTCATGCATCACCAGGGTTGTGTTGTTTTGGCCTAATCCTGGTATACGGTATTTGTCCCATCCTTTGCTGTATTTGTTTGTCAAAATGGCTGCCGTGAGGAAGGCCAAGAAAAAAGGGTAGCATAAAGCATTAGCTCAGCTAGCATCAAAACTGAGTTTAATTTAAAAGCAAGCAAACAAACACCCTAGTATAACACAAACAGAGGTAGTATTCCTTAGCTCGGCTAGCGTTTTATGGCATAGAACACAAGGTTAGCATTAGCTCCATTAGCATCACGGCTGCTTTATAAAGGCAAAACAACACATACACAAGCAAGGGTAGTAGCACTAGCTCAAGTGTTATAACAACAACAGAAAAATACGTAAACGAATCACTTACCTCAAAACATTCTATATTGTTGATAACGACTTTTTAAAGCTGAACTTTCCAACCTCCTCTCAGTCACCCCAATTAGAGCCGTTGGTTGCCCGTGAACGTGCCCGACTAAAATAACAACAAATCGTTGTGTGTCTTGCTGGTGTCTCAACCACCCAACAGCAAGTTTGCTAATCCTGCCAGGTTTGTGGCAAGAATGTCTAAGCCTCCATTGCTGACCCCTGCGCCTCCCTCCAGGTGCTCACAGCAGGTGAATGCCACCCAGGAGGAGAACAACATCATTACCATCACGCTATTCAGTCCCATGTTTGGCAAGACGGAGGTGGAGAGCCGGGTCAATGTCAGCCGGGGGCGGTTCAGCACTTTGGAGTGTGTGGCCACCGTGGAAGGGGAGCAGGCCTACACGCTCTTCTCCATCAGTGGTGAGGCGGCAACGCAACCACAAAGTTACACTTCACGTGCATGCGGTTATCTCATTTAAAATATTCAAGAACACGTAGAAAATTGAAATATCACTTTCAAATAATGCACATGCAATGAAATACTCCAGGATCAAAATGTATATAATTCAAATATCATAACATTTTAGTTTATTTCCATCAATTACATTTTAAAAAATATTTATCCCCAGCGACCCCAGTGAGGGCAAGCGGCACAGAAAAAAATGTATGGGTTTGTTTAAATGCTTGGGCAAGTATTCTCCCTTGTAATTCTGATGATGATTAATACATTGAGCGCATTGTTAAAAAGAGCAATATCACATAAATAAATAAGTAATAAAAAAAAAACATAATACTTACATTTTTGTAATTATTTGTATGTATTTTATTGAATTTGAATTTTATTATTCGCCTTTGACAATTACATATAATTAAATTATAGGGTTTTTTAAAAAACATATAATTTGGAAAATTAAAAAATCAAGTACAATAATAATTTTACTATTTTGCAAATTTTTATGTTTAACTTTTATATAATTGTATCATTAAATGTTCCTTTTTTGTGCCAAATGTTGCCAAGTTTTAATGACAAAATAAATATTAAAAAAAATATATCAAAAATAATGACCAACCAAATTTGTAAAGTAAAACTACATCGTGGTCAAACTACATTTTAATCTGGATCTGATCCTGAATTGTGTTCCTGCTGGCATCAAATGAAATTACATTTCATTATTATTACTATTGTTGTGTATGATGGCAAATGTTTAACGTACAACACCAATTTTCCGCTTTTATCTCATAGTGAAGCCTGCTGGGGTCAGTTTGGAACACCCACTTACAGTAAGATACCAAATATGGTTCCAGCCTAAGGGCTAAAAGCTAGTTTGGTTCGGCTGGTGTTGTTCCAAAGGATAAATTGTTAGTGCTTGTGTCATCTTACGAGCGGTTCCTCTGATTTAAGTACAGTATAAATACAGCTGACTGCAATAATCCCATATTTTATAAAGTGAAAAGGCAAGGCAATTATTCCAAACTCCGAATGTTGAAACACAAGCCAAGAATGCTGTCCCTTGGAGATGATTGGCTGTGATAAGATGTGCAGATAGGCATTAACGTGAGTCCGTTGTTTACGTTATGACTCCAAATCCACCGTGTTTTAACGGCCTCCCCATCTGCTGCACAATGTCCCCCGAGAGGCAGCACGACACGACTGGCTGAGGTTTGAGAGGTCCGCCCACGCTCCTGCCTCAGTTCTTCGCCAGACCAGGCGGAGGCTGGGGGGAGTGTGGTGGAGCGAGGCAGGGGGTGTCCCGTTCGCTGCTGCGGGGGCCTTTTTGGAGGAGGCCAGCAGAGAACACGCAGAGCTTTAGAACTCACTGACAGGTTTACTGGGGATTTGTTCCTGCAGACTCTGCATTCTCAGATTTGAAGTGGAGAGAAAGCTTCTTATCTCTAAAGAGCTTACTACAGCCCACTGGACAGAACAGCATAAGGCCAGGCACGAATGACTCACCACAGCTGGAAAACGAAGACAAACACGCTGTCATTAAAACACATTTTGAAAAATGTTCAATCGTACAGCAGGCCATGTGTTCCAAAAGCGTAGATGGCATCATCAATAGCGATCTATCTTAAATTGTACCATGTTTGAACGGAGTTTGCAATGTCGTTCACCCTACCGAGGGGCAAAACAGTAAAGGCAGGCGTGAGGATTGTAAAAACATAATATTACTCTTTAATTAAGGAATATTTTGGGCTGTGTTGGAAAAATGTCCAACTGCTATGGGACTTTCGGCTGTGTGTTTGTCCACTTGTGTATACGCTGGAACAATGTCCCATTTACTTTTGATGGGATGACGCCAAACATCAAAACATCAAAAGATCCAATGGAAATTTGGTATCTTAAATTTTATTACATTTAAATAGAGTTTGCAATAGTAGGCTGTGTACTGAGGCCCAAAACTATACAGGCTTGCATGAAAGAACTAAAACACTGAACTCATGATGATTGTAAGAATATATAGGACACACTAATCAGAGCATAGCTGTCAGAAAAATGCACAACTGCCATTGGAATTTAACTGTGTATGTGTTTGTCTGTTTGTGTAATTGTTGGTACAGGTAAATTCCCAACAAAACTGAACACTGATAGTGTTGAAAACAATCATCTCCAAAGGAAAAAAGTAAAATACGTATTTAAAAGCTTAGGTTTAGTTATATTTGTAATGCTATGTTATGTACTTGGTAGCAAAACAATAAAGACCATTATACACTGCCTGCAGGTGTGACAGAGGAGTTCCGAGTGAAGGTGGGACTCCATCAGGGATCAGCTGATCAACAGTCCAGAACAATTGAGAGTGTGGAAAAGAGGTGAAGAAGGTTGTGCAGGCAGGCTGGAATGGGTGGAAAAAATTGTCAGATGTGAAGACTGATGTGAAGGAAAGGTGTGCAAAACTGTGGTGAGACCAGCCATGTTGTTTGGTTTAGAGACGGTGCCGCTGAGGAAAAAACAGGAGGCAGAGCTGGAGGGAGCAGAGATGAGGATGCGGAGGTTCTCTTTGGGTGTGACCAGGATGGACAGGATCAGGAATGAGCAAATCAGAGGGGCAGCACATGTTAGAGGTTTTGGAGCTAAAGTCAGAGAGGCCAGACTGAGATGGTTAGGACATGTCCAGAGGAGAGATAGTGAATATATTGGTAGAAGGATGCTGAGTTTTGAATTGCTTGGCAGGAGGCCTAGAGGAAGACCAAAAAGGAGGTTTATGGATGTAGTGAAGGAGGACATGAAGGTAGTTGGCGCAAGAGAAGAGGATACAGAAGACAGAGTTAGATGGAGGCAATTGATTTGCTGTGGCGACCCCTGAAGGGATAAGCCGAAAGGAAATGAAGAAGATACACTGCCTGGCCAAAAAAAGTCTCCACTAAAAAAAAGGCCTTTAGCTTTGATTACGACACGCATTCGCTGTGGCGTTGTTTCGATAAGGTTCTGCAATGTCACAAGATGTATTTCCATCCAGTGGTGCATTCATTTTTCACAAAGATCTTGCATTGATGATGGTAGAGTCTGACCGTATCACGCTCCCTGAACCATTCTTTTACAATTTGAGCCCAATGGCATTGTCATCTTGGAAAAGGCCCGCGCCATCTGGGAAGAAAAAAAATCCATGGATGGAATAACCTGTTCTCTCAGTATATTCTGGTAGTCAGCTGACCTCATTCTTTGTGTTGCTGAACCTAGACCTGACCAACTGCAGCAACCTCGTACCAATTTGCTTACTTCAATCCAAGTGGTGACTTTTTTTTTGGTCAGGCAGTGTATACAGTATACACAGTATATCACATACAGTGGGCACACAGCATAAGACAAATATAAAAACAGTCTTTACTTCAAGTTTTGGCCTGTCTCCAAAAAAAGTACAACCACCGTGGAAGTATTTGAATCCATGCTGGGTTTCTCATTTGCAATCCTCTGGAACGATTCATCCATCCATCCATCTTCTAAGCTGCTTATCCTCATTAGGGCCGATGGTCCAAATTATTGTTGATGGAACCTACACATTAGTGGCGCCATAAAACATCCAAGTTTCCAAAAACTAATGGACAACACATTTAAAAGTCATATCTATGAAATGATATCCAGAATCAAGAATCATGCTAATTGGATTGGCTTGCTTTCAACAAAGGAAACCACTTTTTCTGCACGTCACATACAGACTGCTGCTTTTGTGTCCCTGCAGAGAGAACTGTCTCCCACGGTCTGTTCACCCCACTGCTCATCGGCTCAGTTTCAGCAGCATCCGTCCTGTGTCTGATCCTTATCATGCTCTTCTACAAGTACCTGCAGGTAGGTACTCTAACCTCTCATCAAGAACATTAGGTTTATTTGATTTTTTTTTTTAATTGCGTGGCTTTGCCTCCAGAAACCTAAATACCAGGTTCAGTGGAAGGTGATTGAAGGAATCCACGGGAACAACTACGTCTACATTGATCCCACTCAGCTACCGTACGACCACCAGTGGGAGTTTCCCAGGAACAACCTGCGTTTTGGTGAGCATCCAGCCCAGTCTTGGCTTACTGGTGTCACACATTTATCACACTGGTCTGCAGCGCGTGCCTTGAACCCTAGCATAAAGGTGTCACTTCTGAACCCAGTGAGAAAACATTTCAAACTTTGGTAGACTGCATTAGAAAAAAAAGTCATTGTGAATTAAGTTCGTTTTAAGCCTGAATGGTGGTGGGGCTACTTGCTTTTGCATCAGGGATACTTTTTTACTCATGTTGGGTCGTAATTCATGCAGAAGAAGAATGAATGATTAGGCCACTCCTGACCAGTTATGTGACAATCGGATTTATTTTTGGGGCGTCTGAGGCAGAGTTAGTCCAAAACCTGTGTTAGATGTTTTGTTGTTTTTAGCAGGACTAATTGTCTTCTTCTTGATTTGGACAATCAGCAACTGCTTATGTGAAACAGCAACTATTCAAACATAATGTTTAGTCTACTAAGTGTTCATTTCTCCTGCAGAATAGAACAGAAAACACAAATCAGTCGCAATCCAATATAAAACTTTTATCAGTTGCTGCAACCTGTATGGAACAACAGAATTGTTCATGTTTCTGTCGCACATTTTCTCTGCTCCTCCACAAACCACTTGTCCTGGAGGTGATATAACATGAATATTTTTGAACTCCTAAAAGTGCAGACCAGAAAGTGCCTGGAGTTACCCCCATATTAAGATTCACACCAAAATAATAATCCTTCACTTTTTGGATCAGTCTTTGATATTTTATAGAAAACGTTGGAATTTCTTTTTGACCTTTTTTGTTACATGCACAAATTGCAAACATTTTTAAAGAATCCTGTAAAAATTCCCGAATCACCCACAAAATGTAATCAGTTCTTCCATAATTCATATCATATCCGAACATTTCATCCAAATCCATTCAGACAAAAACATAACCATACATAATGTAACCATACATAACTATAATTTGGCATCTTAACTTTATAGAGAGGAAAACTTGACAAGAGTTCTCATTCAGAAAACAAGTGTAAAGATAAATTATTCACGCGATAAATGAAATAACCTGAATACATTTGCCGGCCACCAAATATTACAAATATTCCTCATGCCTTGCCTCTATGACACAAATGAGGCAGTATGCCGGCCGCATTTATTTGAAAGTGGTAGCAACATAAACAAAAAAATGAACTTGCCCACCTCAAACATATCCACCCCAGCCAGTGTTCCCATATGGGGAAAAAAATTAGATGCAGAGCCTTCATCACATCCCAAGAAAGTATTATTTATAGTATATAGTATTTAATATTATATATTATCATAAAATGTGTGCTTTATTTGATTAACAAAATATTCATAATAAAAAATAGTCATTGTACTTTTTTCATTGTACTTTTCTCAAAATGTTGTGTATCGTCTCATGAGTTAGTATTTTACTATTTTTTTCAGGTTTTTTTTTTTTGTAAAACTGTCCATTTGAAAATTCATGTCTGGCTATAGTGATGATATTTTTGCGTATCATTTTGGTGAAAGGGCATCTACAGACTTCTACAAAAAAGGACAAAACACTGGGTCGAATTAATCTGTTAAGCACTATATATATCATTCCCACCATCTAGGCTGTTTGGATTGCCCATTGGGAACTGCGATACTCCAAAACAGCAGTATAAGTAATATGAAGCAAAACTGTAGTTTCTATTGAAAGTACAGTCAAATGTGTACTTGAAAGAAACAGCCCAGCTCTTCATGCAGCGTCGCTGCAGCCTGGAATCTTGGTCAGAATAGGATAAAACCATCAGATAAAGGTCCGGGTAATGAATGTATTAGCATGACATCATTCCTTGATGGACATGTGGACAAGGCAGCAGGGCTCCAGCCGCGGTGCAATGAGAAGCAAAGCAGTTGCATTGTTAATCACGACGAAACCCCACTCCCTGACTGCAAACATCGTATTGTTGACATTTTCTGGGTGTTGTTTTTTAGCAGCGCTGCTCCAACAGGATTCTGCATGTCCTGGTGCTTGTGCACACAGCCCCAGGGCTCAACTGGTGTTGTCCCAGTAATGCTGGCAGGCGGCCAATGGAAGGGGAGGGAAGAGAAGGGAAGGGGTGACGCAGGATGAGGCAATAACAACTTTGTGTCTGTCTTTATGTCCGCAGGGAAGACGCTGGGCTCTGGCGCCTTTGGGAAAGTAGTGGAAGCGACGGCGTACGGACTGTCCAAAGCGGACTCGGTCACCACGGTGGCGGTCAAGATGCTGAAATGTACGTTTTCGGCGGCGGTTGCCGTGTTCACTGCTGCCGCTGTGTGGGGTTTGGACACTGATGTGACTGAATTACTTGCCTACGGGGCTTCAACAACACGAGTCAGATGTCACATGCACTTGACTAAACAGAGACAAGATTCTCAGCATGATAAACTCAAAGATGGAAATAAGTCAGGGAAAAAATAGACTATGATCATAAAGATCATAGTCAAACTGCAAAAGTAAATTGACAGCGGAGACTATGTCAATTATTGCTGGGTGGTGGTACGACTGTATAATGCGTTACTGACCCAAACTATTAGAAACAGCACTCACTGTGACGTCAGCACGCATCCACAGCCATGTTAAAAAAAACATATTACTGCTAACTGCTGCGTCGGTTAATAAACCCAATTCCGAGGCCCCGGAGAAGGTGAGAAAAGTCCACCATCGCATTCATTAGGACGCAGCCCGGTGCTCTGTCAACTGTCATTTAAATTTGATCATTTTGTGTTTTGCCAGTGAATAGGCTGAGGTAGCATGATGTTGCTGTTCAAATGTGACTGTAAGCACTGGAGCTGGTGCGATTTGATCATAGTAATATGTTGGCGTATATACGGCATTTGGGACGAGTGCAGAGGTAGAGCGCACGTGTAACAGTGGAAAGGCTGTACAATGGCTCCCTGGCGGAAATAACTGATCACGCATCAAGGCTAGGTTTTGGACAACACACCTCCAATATGCAATTGAAAGACCTCTGAGACCTGGTTGTGTAACACGGAGTCCAACTTGACCGCCTGACGTTCCCCTTATTATTATTCTTTCGCAGCGAGCGCTCATGCCACCGAGAAAGAGGCCCTGATGTCTGAACTGAAGGTCCTCAGCTACTTGGGCAACCACATGAACATCGTCAACCTGCTGGGAGCTTGCACTGTGGGGGGTGTGTAGGAGTCGATGTTGTTCTCGTTAAACGTGGGGAACCACGCCGTGATGTCATTATTGTGGTCGTTTTGACTAACCATTGCGTGTTTTGTGTGCCTGTGGCTGCAGGGCCCACGCTGGTGATTACAGAGTACTGCTGCTTTGGCGACCTGCTTAACTTTCTGCGCAGGAAGAGAGAGTCTTTCATCTACTCGAGGATGGAGGAAGATAGCTATTATCGGAACATCTTGTCGCAGAGAGAAACTGTGGGGTCCGTTGTTACACAGCATTCAGAGTACAGTGGAACCTTGCTTGGCATTGTTAATTCTAACCAAATTCTAACCAAAACCAAGGCATAAATAGCCATGTAAGTTGACTTTCACGCTGCCTTCCTTGAAGACGCGAGTTTTTATGTGACTGTGAGCAGCAAGACACCCGACAGACACAGACGTGCGTTGTTTCTGGGATTCCCTAGTGCTTCTCACGCGAAGAACGTAACCCACAGTGGAGCCGAAGAGAGCTGCACGTGCCAGCATTTTAATAAAGATAAGCGACGCTATTGAAGTTAAGAACTAACCGGTGACAAAACAGCAAGGTTGTGTCCGTGTGCTGTCTCGCTGCCGCATAATCACGTCTTCAGTGAAGGTTAAACTAAGTACGACAGTTTTAGGCACGTGAAGTTATAATGAAAAACTTCAATTGAATGAAAACGACTATGACAGCACAGACGGGGAACCATGTTGACCTGCAAGCTGTGCTAAAAAGGATGTTGGTAATGGACACAAGACGCACATCATTGCGTACACTAACCGGAAAATGTACACAAAGTGTGGCAGAATTGTGGCATCAGTTTTAAAAAAGAAGTATCAAGATATACCGTAAGTTTATGTTTGGTTGCAACATTTCTGTTAGGAGAGGACAAACCGACAAATTCGTAAAATGTTGTTGTGTTACTCTTTGTGTCATTAATTACTGTGTAATAACACGCCTCATTTATCGTACCGTTCCATGCACCCAACAACGCTGAGTTTGTTGTTTTTTGACATCGACAAACGGGATGTGGTGAAATGCGGTCAAGTAACGCGGCACGCACATTCGAGCAACAATGCTGTGTTATTATCCAACCGGTGCAATGCATTGATGATCAAACAATCGTTGTCTTGCTATGCTATGGTTATCGTGATAATACCAGGTCGGTGTGGTCTAAGCAACTAAACTGATTGACTTCGATGTCGACGGCACACTGCGTCTTCCTTACGTGCGCCCTTTTAAGTCAAAAATAGGTTATATTTGAATCGTGATGTGAACGCCGTCGCATCACGAATGAGAAAACAATCTGAGTAGAGCGTGAAGGCCTACGGTGTGAACCCAGCCTCCAGAGTGTTTTGTGTGAGCTTGAGGAAATAGCCAAATGGTATTTACTATCCAGAACGTGCGTAGGAGGAGGGTATTTGCACGTGGGTTCCTTCTCAGACTGCTCCTTTTCTCCTCCTTGCAGCGACAGCTTGAACGGCTACATGAGCATGAAGCCTTCTGCCGCTGGCGAGCCGCCGCTTCCATCATCATCATCACCATCTTCGACGTATGAGAAGAGGAGATCATTCCGGAAAGGCCAGTAGGACACTCTTTGAATTTCTCCCTTTGATCTTGGAATGAAAAACATCCTGAGGGAAGTTATTTCCTTCCTCTTTCAGGTGGTTCCCACACCGGAGGAGACGGCGAGGAAGAAATGTTTGACGACGACGGTCTGTCTCTTGATACCGAAGACCTTCTCAGCTTCTCCTACCAAGTGGCCAAGGGGATGGAATTCCTAGCCTCCAAGAATGTAAGTGTAAATATGAATGACCAAAATACAACAAATACAACACCTCTTACTAAACTAGGTAACTTGAATAATAAGCTACACAATCCATTGCAACCTCCTGTTTCATTTTAAAACAAAGATTGGACGTGGAAATTAAAATACAGGTGTCCGTGTTACGACGTGGTCATGAGCTCAATCCCGTGAATTATTAATAATTTTAAAACACACAAAGTGAACCGGTATTCAAGTGACATTAAACATCGTAAAACACTCAGTGAGAAAACAATCATCATGAACGTGGTGCACTCCAGGGGTGTAATGGTACACTAAAATGTCATTTTGGTACAAAAGAGGCAGAAAAACGACTTCAAATGCTTTGATTTTTTTTTATTAATGGAAAAACTATATATTTTTACATAAATAAAAGCAACCCATCTCTTTCTTCCAAGCGGAGCGCTTAGATCACTCTAGTAATACAATGAATGAGAAAAATAGCATAAAATGTAACCGAAACGGTACGCAAGTGGACCGGACCGAACATGCAAAACCGAAACGGTTCAATACATCCGTGTGAACCGCTACACCTCTATTCAACTCATGATCAAAATTTTAAGACCAGTTGAAAAATTCATATCATTTACATATTTGCGCTGTTGCTTCTTAAGGAGGTCCAAAATAGAGCCTCAAATTGCAAAAAGATGAATCGGAAGGGAGAGAATCAAATCTCAGTCTGCATTTTATCACAAACTGACATTAGAATGAAATTAGCTGTTCATCAGCTGATCAAATGTTTGACACCATAGCTAAAAAAACACACACACAAAAATAGAAATACAGTTTTCACAAAAAGAGTCAGTAATGAGTAACTACGCCATTCTTGTTCAAAAAACGGTTTGGTTACGCTTCATTCCAGGTTTTCCAGGAGGCTCGTTGCTCCAAGTTGTGAAGATGGCTTCACAGTGGGCATCCAGTGTCTGGAGCTGATGTTCGTTTTGTCAATTTTCCTTGCCATCCATTCCCAAATGTTCTCCATTTGATTTATTTGATGGGGACATGCAGGGTGCATGCATTCCACGGGAAGAAGTCTTTCGTCAGACAGGCATTGTGATGTGCAGCATTTCCTGTTGAAAAAGCCAGTCATTACCCATGGTCCCGTGTCTTGACGGACAGCCAATGGGATCGTCTGGCCCGGAGCCGGTGCAATTTTTTGGGTCTACCATTTGACTTAACCTTGAGGATCTTTGAAGAAGTTTCAAATGGATGTCTGAAACTGCGCAGGATTGGCGCGCTGCGAGAGTCCTTGCTTAGTCCTTGCAGATCTGATCGCGTCAAAGAGAGAAAGCTGTTCTATCTTTGCCGTCAACAGATCATGGTCGGGCTCCTCCCTGTCCTTCCTCCCCTTCCCCACCTTTCGTTCCTTTATGGCAAAACTCAGTTGTATACACTTCTGGCGTCTTTGACGTGGAATCAACTCTGAGTACAGATCATTTAGACGGGTGAACAGATACAGTTACAGATACAGACAGTGGTGTACTCACTCGTCCCTAGTGATAACAGAGCAGTGTAGTGGTCTCATGACTGACACTTTCTCCCCCTCTTCTGACACCCCTGCCCCTTTTATTAAGAATGAATAGGTGTTAATTAGTTAACACTGAAACTGAACTTTATTCGCAAGCTGATGACCACCCGTGCAGGGAAACCTGCTTATTCCGATGTCCCGTTAAAGCGCAATAAATGAGGGATTGCTGTAGTGTGTTTCCACCTCCTGTAATACATATTCCTGTCGTCCCTGTTTACACAACGTTTGGCTAATGTTTCCACCTCCAGTAAGAGCATGTTGCAGCCTGCTGGTGAAAATTTAATTTGCCGGCAGAGCCAGAGATCCTGTGGCCAAACACGTCTGCGTGCTACCATTTCAGAGTCAAGTGTCAGCTCAGACGCCGAGCTGGAAAAACAACACTAATACGATACCGTCCACCAGTCATGCATTGAACACGTCTCATTAGAGCTGTGCTTTGTTCCTTTCCAAACAGTGTATCCACCGAGACCTGGCAGCCAGGAACATACTGCTGACTCAAGGACGGGTGGCAAAGATCTGTGATTTTGGCCTGGCACGTGACATCACCACAGACTACAACTACGTGGTCAAAGGCAACGTGAGTGTGCAGCCGGAGAAACCCTGACAGAACCTATTTTCTTTACCATGGCTGAACCATCCTTACATGACATGTAAGGCAACACCGTTCCACTCCCGTGATGTAGGAGGCAGCTAATACGCTTCACACAGTCTCCATAATTAAATCTCTGATAACACCCTGGGGCGTAGTGCCCACATGGCAGTCCTTTGTTGCATAGTGTGTCCATGGGTCACTTGCTCAGGGTGAAACGTTTTCAGCCACCAATATCTCCATTCATCTTTTGTGGTTTAGCATGAGTGGAATACAGGAGGGTTCAAAATAATCTAACCAGATGAATCCTTGTTATTAGTATATTTTTGTGGCCAAACCTGCCTGTCAAAGCCTGAGCCCGTCAGGTCTCAGAAGCTAAGCAGGGCAGGGCCTGGTCAGTACTCGGATGGGAGACCTCAGAGGAACACCAGGTGCCACAGTGGGAGGAAATAAACTTTCCTTGTGCCCTTAGGCAAGGCACGTCACCCACATTGCCTAGTATGAATGTGGTGTTTGTGTCGGTGGTGGTCGGAGGGTTTGATGGCGCACACTGGCAGCCTCGCTTTCTGTCGGTCTGCCCCAGGGCAGCTGTGGCTTACCATCTCCAAGTGTGGTGTGAATAATTAATGATGACCTCGATGTAAGCGCTTTGAGAGTCTTTGATAAAGCGCATAACAAGTATAATTCATTATTATTATAATTCATTATTTTTATTTCGACATGGCAAACAAGTTACCAGTAGGTGCAGTAGGTTCTCAGAAAACAAACAAGACCCAGCATTCATGATATGCACGCTCTTAAGGCGATTGCAATTGGGCAATTAGTTGAATTCCAACAGTTCTTGATTGGATCTGGATTGGGATTGGACTGGCCAAAAAGAACAATTTTACTCTTGTCAATCCACAATATGTTCTTCCGTTTCTTTGTAGGCCAGTTGATGTGTTCTTTGGCAAATTGTAACCTCTTCTGCACATGCCTTTTTTAAACAGAGGGACTTTGCGGGGGATTCTTGTAAATACATTAGCTTCAAGCAGACGTCTTTTAACTGTAACAGTACTTAAAGGTAACTCCAAACTGTCTTTGCTCATCCTGGAGATGATCATTGGGTGAGCGTTTGCCATTCTTTGATCAATTTTGATAGTTGTCTTCCGTTTTCTGCCACGGGTCTCTCGTTTTGCTCTCTATTTTAAGCCTTTGGAGATCATTTCAGCTGAACGGCCAATTTTTTTTGAACCTCTTAATGCGTTTTCCCTCTCCAATCAACTTTTTAATCAAAGTACACTGTTCTTCTGATCGATGTCTTGAACGACCCATTTCCTCAAGCTTTTAAATAGAAATGCATGAGCACAAGTGCTGCTTCCATCCCTAAAAAGGGGCCACCTGATTCAAACCTGTTTTTTCACAAAATTGATCACTGATCACTGATTGAATGCCACACTGCTATTTTTTTGAACGCCCCTCTTTCAACTAATTTCCCTGTTGCGCAGCCTTAAAAACGTACATATCATGAATGCTGGGTTCTTTTTGTTTTCTGAGAATCTACTGCACCTAGTGGTAATTTGTTTGCCATGGAGCAATAAAACTATACTATTAACAGTACTTAATCGGGTTTGTCACATTGAACTGCTATTATTTTGAACCCTACTGTAACTATCGCCTCCTAAATATGAACTGCTATCCTTTTTCTGCACCCCGTTTTACTTTAAGTTCTTCCTTGTGCTATGCACCACTCCTCTATATGTTTTGGGAAAAAACATAATATTTGCACGCAGTTGCGCCATCCAGTTCTATAACTAGATGCCCTACCTCAAAAAGACTACTCTTTTTTTCTGTCTAACTGAATAACACATGCACTCCATCATTCTGACAACTGTTACCCATATTCTGTATCTACACGATAAGTTGCATTTGTCCAGTTGAAAAACGCTCTACATCAAACCAATTAGGTTATCAATGAGTAACTAACCGTGGTGATGAAGACCCCTGCACTATGTCATAATGTGAGCTGTTTCTAATAGTCCACCCTTCTCATTAATGAGGTGAAGTGTGTCATCTGCTATATGCCCTATCTCAAACAGCCCCTTTTTTGCAGAATACCCGTCCGTTTTAAAGTCAATAGCGGGAGTACTGGAGAGTGCTGAACATCAACGCTCATGTTGGCAGCGACAGTGAGACCTGGAGAAGCGCGATTGGGAGGAAATTGAAGCTCTCAATTACCCGTCGATCTACGTTCCTACCCTCACCTATGGTCATGACTTTTAGGTAGTGACTGAAAGGACAAGATCGCGGGTACAAGTGGCCGAAATTAGATTCCTCCGCAGAGTGGCTAGGCTTAGAGATAGGCTGAGTAGCACTTAGCACTGAGTAGTAATTTGGGAGAGACTCGCAGTAGAACCGCCGCTCCTCCACATTGAAAGGAGCCAGATGAGGTGGCTTGGGCATCTGGGTATGATTCCCCAAGGACGCCTCCCTGGGGATTTGTTCAGGGCACGTCCGACCAGGGAAGACCCAGGACATGTTAGCGAGACTATGTCTCTCAACTGGCCTGGCCTGGGAACGCCTCGGGATCCGCCCGGAGGAGCTGGACTAAGTGGCCGAGGAGAGGGAAGTCTGGGCTTCCTGCTTAGTCTGCTGCCCCCGCGACCCGACCTGAAATAAGCAGTAGAAAATGGATGGATGGACTTGGCACCTGCTCACACTGCCAAAACTACCTGTACCTGGTTGAAGGACCTTGCCCAGCAAACTCGCCTGACCTCAACCCAATACAAAATCTATGGGGTATTGTCAAGAGGAAAATGCGGTATGGCAAACCCAACAATGCAGAAGAGCTGAAGGTCAGCATCAGAACAACCTGGGCTCTCATAACATCTGAGGAGTGCCACAGACTGATGCCATGCCATATTGCTTCAGCAATGTGGGGTTACCAACTCATTCTGTCATCCATTATGATGCCCAAAAATGTATGTCAATTTACCCTTTCAATTTCCTCACCATCAATTTGTATTTTCTCACAAGTATCTCTTCCGCTGTTACCAAATAGCATAATTTTCGTTTTACTTAGATTCAAGGATAATCTGTTTTTATCAAACCGTTATTGGAGTAATAATTTCATATGAAACTTTTCTTATTGGCTCTTGTGTGTTTTCTCCAGAGCAAAAAGCAGTGGTATCATCTGCAAATAGTACTAGCCTTCGGTGTTTTGTGACTTTGTAGATAACATAGGTTAAACAATTTTGGTCCCAGTATTGACCCTTGTGGTACGCCACATATTGTTAAACTTTAAGCTTCTATTTTGTATTTTTTCAGCATTCAGCATTCAAACTATCATGAGAACTGTAGATCTTCTAGTCTTAAATATTGAAACGAGGAATCGCAGTCGTTCAAGTTCAAGCATCTCTTGCTAAAAACTTACAGGTTTGATGTGGAGGTTTTGTTCGGTCTACTGGACATACACACAAATGTGAAGCAAATCTGGTCTCCTAAATGTGTTTCCTCCGAGTTCTGCTCCTGCAGACGGGTTTGGTGGGTCATCACTGCTAATGTCTGTCTCCATCCTTAATATCATTTTAGCGCCAGCGAGGTTCTCCTACACATCATTCATGGCAGGTTTTTGCATCACTTTTTTCCACACTTTGTTTTTTTTTTCCTCAGCAAAGGCTGTGTTTTACAACGTGTACAAAATACAAAGCATGCTTGAGTTCAAGGAAAACTGCACATTTTTAAAACGACTTTAAAAAGTACAAGTGCATTAAAAAACAGTAACGTGAGTGAATATAAATTGTAATTAATTGTCCCTGACTAGCTCACTAACCAACAAACAGATGGTGACAGACACTTTGCACTGCCTCATAGTTCATGAATAGCTGTGGCTAAATAAGATAAAATATTGTATTTCCTCAAATAACAGTCTTGACTGTAATAAATACTATGCCCCAATTAATATGCACCAAATGAGGTAATAATTTAATTTCTTTGTGCATTGTCGGCTTTGAACCAACTGGCTATCTAATGAATCGTTTAACCATGGTGATCAAAACGTCTGCACTGCATTATGTTATTATATCTGGCTCATGAGCTTATTAAAGTGAACTAGCCAAACAACAAACTCAAACTTTGCGCTACCTCACACGTAAGCTGTTTTTAATAATGCACCCTTCTTGCTGAATAAGGTCATATTATATTTCAAATAGCGTATCACCACAAGTAGCTCTTTATTATATTGACTTATTTGCGCCTGAGCTGCCTCCCAGATCATCATGTGCCTTCAGAGACCCGGTCAAAAAAAGTGCAATAATTCACCATGAATCTTTTTTTTTTTTTCTTGTTGGTTGTTTTTGGCGGTTTTAACCACAGCTTTTGAAAAAATACAATTCCCCAATTTTTGTCCGCCTTTCATCTCAGGCTCGCCTCCCGGTCAAATGGATGTCTCCGGAAAGCATCTTTGAGTGCGTGTACACGTTTGAGAGTGACGTGTGGTCGTACGGGATCCTGCTGTGGGAGATCTTCTCGCTAGGTGTGCATTCTCTCTCTCTCTCTATTTAAGTGTGTGTTTGCCTGGGCCGTCCTTGTGAAACTGAATCTCTCATGCTCAGGAAACAGTCCTTATCCTGGAATGCCAGTGGATGCCAAGTTCTACAAGATGATTAAAGAAGGTTACAGGTTGGAGTCCCCAGAGTTTGCGCCGGGTGAAATGTAAGCGTTGGGAGGAAAAAGTGTTTTTGTTAGACAGCGATGAAAAGTATCGAGAAATGTGAGATCTTAATGGTGGCCCATTCTCATCCTGTTGTATTGGCTGCTCGACGAGCATCCATATTGTTCACTTTTTCTGCTGTAAATAAAAGCAACAAGACCTCAGACGTTCATGAAAAAAACACTATTTTGTATTGGCTATAAAACACAAACTGTGGGTTTGAGACGGCATGATTGGCCTCGAAGAGCGCAGGCTTTACCCTCCACCCGTGCCATGTCTCCATTAAAACGCCTACTTTAAAAACAACGGAGTATCGAGCGCCTCTCCCCAAACACAGTACATGACTCATTTTTGTCCCAGGAAAAAAAAGTGTGTGGCAACCGAAAAATACCTCAGTGGAAGAACTAACGTCTGACCCCGTTTGAACTCTGATGCCAATTAGCAGCAGCATCACCTACCAAGGCGTGTAAACAATCTACCAGACGAATCAAGGCTGGGTCTTGTTTGTTTTCTGAGAGTCTACTGCACCTACCGGTAACTTCTTTGCCACGTGGCAATGCAAATATACTACTGACAGTGATTAAAATAGGAAACCAGCATTACACACTATATGATCTTTTATAAGGCATGTTTTTTAAAATGACTTACTCGTTCTCAATGATCATCAGAGAAGATCATGTCTCTCACACACAGGGTTGTGTCAGGAAGGGCATCCGACGTAAAAGTTTCCCCAAATCAAAACATGTGATTTAAACAGAGAAAATTGATTCTCTGTAGCGCCCCCTGAAGGGATAAGCTGGGACAAGCTGAAAGGAAAAGAAGGAGAATGTGGTTATTTTGAACACTACTGTACGTCTTCTTCGTCTTTTCCTTTCGGCTTATCCCTGCTTTGATTCGCATGTTTTGATTTGGAAAAAGTTTGACGTCGGATGCCCTTCCTGACACAGCCCTCTACATGATACATACAGTATATATATTTGGGTGTGACCAGGATGGACAGGATCAAGAATGAGCACATCAGAGGGACAGCACTTGTTAGAGGTTTTGGAGATAGAGTCAGAGAAGCCGGACTGAGACGGTTCAGACATGTCCAATTGCCTCCATCTAACCCTGAAAACATCAAAGAATTAAAAAAAACCCAGTAACCTTCAATATCTTTTAACTATTATCTGATGCAAGCTGGCTGACGTTGCTTGACTCAGACGTTCAACCTTACCAAAGTGTAATTATGGCATGCCATTACACATTCAAGATGATTTGGAGGAAGGTGGGGCTATGGAACTTTCCCTAGCATTGTGTGCGGGTGGCCATTTCCACTGATTCATTTGTTTCTGTGTGTTTTTTCTGTTAAAGTCCATGTAGAGCTACAGTTTCACTTCATCTACGGTATTGTGCAGAAAAGCTTAGGCCACCACTAATTCCTTACTTGATGGAATTTTTCATCAGCATTTATTTTAATGCCGTAGAATAATAAATGGAACAGCAGAGTTGTGAATAGAAGGGGCCAAGAAAGAAAAACATTCAATTAGGTGCGGATCTGGATAATATTATTACAACAACAGAATCATAATGGCTGTCTGTTTGTCAGCCTCCGTGGACCAGGAAGTAGCCTGCTAACGACGCTAGACAAATGCACATTCATGCGCATAATTTATTCATTTATTTTTCAATTTTGTCTTGGTGGAGGTCTGCGCTCGGCTAAGTGACACTGTAGTTATACGTGGTCGTTCAAATATTGCAAAAACAACAAATCAAATTGCAGCCTGAGATGTTAAAACGCTGCTGTTCACGATAATCAATATTATCATTAAAAAAATGTTGTGTTACGCTGAAAATATACATGTGCTCCACAGGTACCAGATTATGCTCTCCTGCTGGGATGCTGAACCCACCAAGAGGCCCTCCTTCAGAAAGGTCGTGGAGCGGATCGAACAGCAGCTGTCTGACGCCACCAAGCATGTGGGTTACGTTACACAAGGTTCTGGGGCTTTAAATGGACAGGAGTTTTGATTGGTCCTAATTAATTAACTTTAATAATGATTTGGGCTGCATGGCAAAGTGGAAATGAAGACATACTGTGGCTTTCTTGGACCACACTGTCATTTTTACCAAGTATATGGCACCGCTCAGTAGCTACAAACCCGCCTTCTATTAGCAGTAAACTGCTCACACACAGCTGGGTAGCAGCAACCAATAATGTTAAGCGCATGCAGAGGTAGATAAAGCTGACCTCTGACTTCCTTTTCAGATCTATCTGAACTTCAGCTCCAGGCTCATGGTGTTACCCAGGACTGCCACCGCGAGCTCCAGCACCAGCGTTCCCACCCAGCCCTTACTGGCCCAGCACGAGGTCTTCTTGGAGGGGACGGGCCTCGGAGCCCAGCGGGTTTGAGAGCCCGCCCGGCCCATTTGTCTGGCTCTCTCGTTTAAAGTGCCTCTCATGTTCATGTTTTGCTACCATGACAAAACACTGCCCCCCCCCAGTCCTGTGGCACTAAAACACTGCAAAAACACTGTCCTCCCACAAAGAAGAAGAACATTTAATTATTATTGACATGACTTTTTTGTCAAGGGAGGACAGTCGACCTCCATTACCCGCAAGGTGACACGCTTCAAGTCACATCGAAGTCTTTCCGTTTTATTGCATTTTTTGTTATTTGTCGTATTTTGTTTGGAAAGGAAAAGAAAAAAACGCACTGGAGGCACTTCATATCGATCCATACCTTTTTTTTATTTGTCAGTATTATCAAACTTTTTTTTTAAATGAAGGTGACATTTATTCAGGGTTCAATTTACAATGGAGCTACTGGTTTATAATAAGCTACTAGCTTTTGAGGGGGTTTCCGATTCCTTTCACTGCCACTCTGCTGGACCACGTTGACGCTTCCTTTGTACAAAACGGTACCTAGCCCTTCACGGACATGCTTATGAACTATTTGTCGCTGGGATGCAGTTTAATGTGAGTACGACAAAGGAGACGCTACGTGTTTCCATCCCCTGTGCGATCATTGTTTACATGCTGTGGTACTGCCATTTCTCAAATGTGTTTGTTGTTTTTGTGTCGGCCCCCAGTACTACTGTTTTGGACCGCGGCGCTCATTGGGCTGCCGGGCCGGTCGTTCATCTCATTGTTCCCCTCGTCCTCTTTAGACTCCAGATGTTCCCTACACAAAACTTCCGATGTTTGTTGTGAAGAGCACTGGGAAAAGTGTCCTGTTGGTTACCGTGAATGAACATTGCGTGTGTGTGCGTGCGTGTGTGTGTGTGTGTGTGTGTGTGTGTGTGTGAGGGAGAGAAAACGCAACATCATGTCTTTGTGCGCTTCTCTGAATGTCGAAACCAAATCATTTGTCTTATTATTAAAAGAGGTGCCACTGCTATTCGTCGGGCGATTGGAAATGAAATCGGATAAAGGCGGTGTTGTTTTGGGGTGTTCGTTTACATGGCAACAATGTTTTGGAGACAAACAAAGGAATTATTCATCAGTTAAGTGTGTTTTTTTGCTTTGCTCACGCATTGCACCGATGGCCATGATGTTCGGCATCAGAAAATAAAACGCTTGTGACTGGATCAAAACTATATCGGATAAAAAACTATTTTGGATAAAACCTGGAACTCCATTTTTTGACGCGATTGATCGACAATTAACTTTACAAGATTGATAGAATGCTTAATTCTATTAGTGGATTCATCTAATGCTATGTCCATATCTAGTAAAAACAAAACTTCAGCATGGGTCGCAAATTTGATGTTTTTTTGTTGATTGCATGTAAATGCGGAAAACCATTGAATGTGCATGCGTGTGAATTGCTTAGTACAGACAAAGCAAAAGAACAATGGCATTCCACGGTGCTTTGTTTGCATGTTTTTATATGCATCGCCCGCTAACTATTTTCCTCCCCCCCCACTGCTACTTATATCCGTCAAATTCTAAACTTGTACGTTGTGTATTACTTTTTACTGCGTGATTATTTTGTACTGTTTGAGAGAAAAAAACAACCTGGTACTCCATTTTTTTTAAGCTATAAACAGAATTGTAACCAATATCAATGGACTCTGCCGATCTCTGGCACAAAGGATCACTAATCGGACTGCATCAAAAACTGCGTTATTTTAGCATCGCAGATCATTTATTCTTCAAATTCCAAAGTCTTACGTTTGGTAAGATACTTAAGGTAGCAAAGGCATTTAAAGGAATGTTTCGGATAGGAGCCGGAATGACAAGCATGCAAGTGTTTCTTTACATAGCAAGCGACTGTCCCGGCCGTGGAACCGACGGCAGATTTTTTTGGGGTTGTTTTTTTTTACTGCGTTTGCTTTGTTGTTGTCATGTAAACGTATGCCAAAAAAACCTTTCAGTCTGCATGTATCGTGTTGTCAGAAGGCGATGATCCTAATGAAGACGTGGTACGGGAATATCAAAAGTTCTGTTGCTCTTTCTTTTCCGCCGTGCGTGTACTGTAGACCCGGTCGCCGCGGCAACACTTTGTATCATTTCAAGAAGTACCGAAGCCTCGCGGTGATGACATTGATGATGACATTTTCCCCTCCCTGCAGTGTGCTTCGTATTTATTGAACCTGAGGCTTGATTGGCTGTAGTGTTGCAGTTTGTAATGGATGTGTTACATGTGTCATTGTAAATAAATGTTAAAAGGTCTATATTGAATTACTAATAAACACTGCCTTCAAATGCACTCCATCCTGCGCAAGAAAGAGCCATTCCGTTTAATCCAAGCGGCACTAAATTAGGCGTGTGTGTGTGTGTCTCAATAGCCGGATGTGTTTTATCAGTGGTGCGTGCCAATAGCTGCTTGTCCCCTAGGGCGCAAGTCTCAAGTAATTCCCATAATCTCTTTGTTGTGAAATGGAGCTTAACAGATGCAAAGACACGGCACGCCACCCCAGTGCACTCTCAGGTCACCTTTCGTTAAGAGCGGGTCACAAGTTTCCCGTCTATGATGAGCTAGTTTGAAAAGAAAGACAGAAATACAAGCCAAGTCTTAATAACATTTTTAAGGTCATGCCACAGCATCTCAATGGGATTCAGGTCAGGACTTTGACTAGGCCGCTCCAAGGTCCAAGGTTTTGTTTTTCTTCAGCCATTCAAAAGTGGACTTGCAGGTGTGTTTTGGGTCATTGTCCTGCTGGAGAATCCAAGTTGGTTTCAGCTTAAAGACACTAACGGATGGCCGGACATTTTTCCTTCAGGGCAAAATTCATGATTCAGTTTATCACAGCAATGCTTCCAGGTCCTGAAGCAGCCAAACAACCCCAAACCACCACACCACCACCATCATGTTTTACTTTTTTAAACTTTTACTTTAATTTCTGACGTAACATTCCAAAAGTTTAACTTCTGTCTCATCGGACCACAGAGTATTTTCCCAAAGGTCTTGGGGATCATCTAGATGTTCTTTGGCCAAATTGAGATAAGCCTTAATGTTCTTTTTGTTCAGCAGTGCTTTTTGTCTTGAAACTCTGCTATGCAGGCTGTTTTTGTCCGCTGTCTTTCTTATGGTGGAGTCATGGATGTTGTTGGTCTTTTGTGTCCTCCTGGATGCGTCGTCACTGCGCTCTTGGGATCATTTTGGTTGGCCGGCCAACCCTGGCAATGTTCTGTCACCACATGCAAATAAATGAAGGGGCAAACACTTTTTTACAGCACTACTGTATATCCACAGTAAATTCCCACTTTTGTGGGAGTAACCTTCAAGGACCACCGGAGAATGGCTGGTGCGTTCAAGGACGGCTGGGCAAAAAAACCAGAACAATGAAGCATGAAGATATAAGCATGTAGAAATTGTGGGCTTTTGAACAGCGGTACATGTATGCTGTACATTTGACCCGTATTATCACATATTTATAAATCATTATCGACTTACGGTGCATGAGATGTGTTTTACTCAAAAAAGGGCCTATTTTGGGGGGGGGGAATAATCAGTAAAACTGCAAGGCCATAAGTGCTGAATCCAAACGTTTGCTGGGATCCACTGTAATATAAAAATTTGAAAAAAGTACAATAATTAACATTGATAAAAATAAAAATAGAATCATTTAGTTGATAATAATTTGGTATACAGCATATCCTGGGAAAGAACTAAAAATTAAAATATAATAAAAACTAAAAAATCATATAAAATATGAAACTTTATGATACTAGTGTTACAAATAAGTATCTTAAAAGTAACATAAAACAATCAAAAATTCTGAATAGGTGTAATGACTGAAAATAAGTAAAATATAAATGTATGACAAGTCTAATCAAATATAATCCGCCCAAACCATTTTTTAAGTTGAAAGAAATGATAAGAAAATAGAACAGCACACAATTTTACTAATGAAAATCCTGAAAAATATTGATAACCTTGTCAACCATGATCAGGAAACATTGCATTAGTTTTTTCTATTTGTTAAATAAGTTGGAACCGTATAAAAAGACATTTTGTGGTTGTGAAAAGTATGTTGGAGGAAAACTGTCAGTAGCAGTGACAAAAATAGAAAAAACTGTTTCTGTGAATAACGTTTTCATCAATTTTGGAAACAAGGGTGGCTATTTTATTCCAAAAAATATACCAAGGCATACTGTATATTTTATGTTTGTATCTTGGTGTTTGCTGTGTGAGAAGTTGGTTGTTGCGTCTCTTCAGATTCAAACCAAAAATAATCACTCAGCACTTTTCAAAATCGGCAAAAAATGTGCTGTTTTTGTAACGCTGGGGAGTCAGTGATGTTTTGTTTTAGACATCGGTACATGACAACAAGACTGCATGAGTATGTTAGATTGCTATAACATTTACGTGCACTCACATCACGTGCATCTCACAATGGAAAAACCAGTGTAAAACAACAAAAAATATATTTTTTAAAAACAATAATTGTGTTTTGGCAAGGCGAAACAGAGCTTGCGAAATGCTCCATTAACTGTTTATGGATGAAATTCCAAACATCTGAGTACTTGATGGCGTGGCTGATAGATACAGATAGATTTGTACCAATGGAGGATTTTGGGAAAGTCGCCGTGATACTAATCTTGTTTTTTTCAAAAAAGCCGTACAAAAACATGTCTGAAATGGATCTGATTTGTGAGTTCTTCCACATCTTGTGGCCAGGGGGAACATCACATTAGAACTCGACAAAACGACAAAAAATCCCAGCAATCTTGAATGGGCAGCCCCATTGTTTTTGTGATCAACTGATAAGCGACGGGGAAGGATATCCTGCTACGGGCGGATGGACGCCAGCGTTTGTTTGTCATACTCCAGAGAAGGTCGTTAGAAGAAGAGCGAGAGGAAAAAGCCATCAAGAGATCCCTGTAACACATTGCAACAGCCATTGAAAGGCTATAAAACACGCGTGAATGGAGTCTTTTTATCACCGTCTGCCCACACGGCTAATCTCTCGGCTCAAACAGCGTGAAAAGAAGTCATAGTTTTCATTAAGTTCTATTCAGAACGGCTCATAGCGTTCAACTCTTTGCTCCGAGCACCAGTAATGGATCATACCGAACCTCAGGCTTGTGGCGTTCCTTTGGGGAGCCACGCAGCAAAATAAAGTCATGAATATGAACAAATTCCACTGCGAGAGACCAGACCGGAACCTTATTAATATTGACAGTAATACCAGAGATTTTTGAAAGCTCAAGACCCATTCCTGGGAAAGTTATCGAGTTCAAATGCATCTTAAATGTAGCAAATTGTACTTGCACATGAGTGAGTGATAAAAATATTATGCTTATTCAGACCATTATGCTTATTTCTGCATGATGATTGGATGACCTGTCTGAGGCGGAATCCTTTTTTGATGGACAGTGACATGAGCAAATTAGCCACCTTGAAATTGCCCAAGTTTTTTATTAAGTGGCTCTGAACTGCGCACGGTGGTCGAGTGGTTAAAATGTTGGCCACACAGTCAGGAGACCGGGGTTGAAGTCTCCGTTGGGCATCTCTGTGTGGAGTTAAATTGTCCATCGGTATGAATGTGAGTGTGAATGTTTGTTTGTCTATATGTGCCCTGCGATTGACTGGTTACCAGTCCAGGGTGTACCACACCTTTCACCCGAAGCCAGCTGGGATAGGCTCCAGCATACCCGCGACCCTAATGAGGATAAGCGGCATAGAAAATGGATGTTCTGAACTGATCCGATTCCCAGCGACTTTGTCTTTGTCAATCTAACTATGAACCAATTTAGGAACCTTTTATTAGATCATATCTCTTGTGAGACAATGTCTAGCTCTTTAAACAATCAATTGGACCAATCTCATTCACTCTGGTCCCCGGTGATTAGCTCTTTCACTTCACTCTGAGAGTTGGGCGGCTGGCGGAGGTGCCAGGGGCATA
>QODF01000233.1:4881740-4940109 GCA_024372805.1 Oostethus manadensis | reverse complement strand
CTAACATGCATGTTTTTGGAATGTGGGAGGAAACCGGAGTACCCGGAGAAAACCCACACACGCACGGGGAGAACATGCAAACTCCACACAGAGATGCCCAACGGAGATTCGAACCCTGAACCTCCTGACTGTGAGGCCAATGTGCTACCCACTTGACCACCATGCGGCTGTTATGATCTTTATTTATTTTATTGTATTACATTATACATTATTGTATTACATTGTTGTGATTGTTTGTCTTTTTTTTTCTATAACTGGGCTTGTCTATAATTGGCAATAAAGTCTACGTTCTTGTTTATAATAAATAGGGATGTAAATCTATTTGTGGTAAATGATTCAATATGCAACTACGATATGAAAATAATTTTATCTCCAAAAGGGCGGCGGTGCAAAAAAAGTTTGTGAACCACAGGTATAAAAGATAACAAAACCAGCGGCGCGACAGTAACTTCTCACTTCTCCCAGAAGCGACGTACTTTGTGACAACTCGAGTCACAGCGACACAAATAACTTTGGTCTTGTAGCGGGAGCCATCAGCCAGCCATTGAAGCTAAACTTACCATTCCAAATACCCTTTTCTTTGCCCATTTCCGCTCATCATTTGCTCCCGCGTCACATAGAACTGCCGCCCCTGCGGCCTACAGTCAAACAAAGCGCTCGTTACTCGCGCGTCGACACTTTTAAGGATTGACTTTGACGGCCCTAATAAAAACATTCATGTGTTTTCCTTGAGATGTTCGTACCACAAAAAAAGCCTATTCAGACTCCAAACAAAATGCTGGCATCTGGACCTCTTCAAGTCCTTTAGATACTTTAGCATATGTCATGAGTTTATAACTCGCGTATCTAAGTAAATATGTTATTTAAGGGGGTAATAGGTAAATGTTTTTACCCCGAAATGCATATGAATGAATATATTGTATGTCTATTCAGCCTTGTTATGCCCCAACATTAGCAAATATTAGTTCAGTGATTATTATTATATATTCATTTTTCAATAATGTGAATATCGGTGCATATCTGATGTGCATATCTGGGTGAAAATATATTTTTTCCCAATTAAGTAAGCTATTGCAACTCCAAATACAATTCTAATGGTAGCACCTACTGTTCTCAACTGTTCTCAACTGTTCTCAACTGTTCCTCTGTTATTTCGGAAGAAGTAAGGTGTGTGTTGCCGGCGACAGCGTGCGGTGTAGCCGCTCAACCGTTCCACTCCGCTGCGGTTAAGCCGCCGCGGGCATAAATTTCGACCGGCTTGTCATTCTCTTTACGAAGCCGTCTGAGGTGAGGGGAGCAGTTAAACGTCTTCGAGGAAAAGAGGAAACTGTTACAGAAAGCCGTCGCGGAGAAGAAACATGTTGTGATGGAAACCCAAGTTTGTATTCTCCTCCGCTGACAGCGTTCGGTTTTCTACCATGTGATGCTTGAAGTCCACCGCTTTTAAGTACGTCACACAACTCCAACGAAAGCTGCCTTTGCAGCACGTGTACGCTCTCCTGCATTGATCCAGCAACACTCGAGTCAATGTATGGATCAGCTCATGGATGGTGTGCGATGCAACTGCAGCATTTGCAGAAGGAGAGGTAGGCCGCATATGGCTTTCTGAATGGGTCACTTCCCATTTTGTGCTCAAGCTGCTCAGGAAGCCCACCACCCCCTTGTGAGGTACCTCTGCTGTGGCTTGGCCAATCTCAAAGGTGGTTATCGGGGGCCGTCAGAGTGTGCGCTGTGCTTCCCACAGCACCATAGGCACGGTCCCTGAAGTGAGCATGGACCCCTAACAGATGGCTGCCTTGACCCTGCTGCATAAATAATAAAAAAAACAAGGCGTGCATTGCTGTGGTGGTTTGCAATGAAGTTAGTAGAAAAGTATAAAATACTGCTGTGAGGCATTCAAGACTCCTGGGAGAACTCTACTCTCACACGCCAGGGCAAACTTTTCTTATACTCTATTTCCTGTTTTTATTTTTTTATTTCTGATTTCATTTCTGTCACGCTTGTTTGAGAGAGCCCCTGTTATTACGCTTATCCTTAATTTCACAAAAACGTCATCGATTGCACCAGCCGCCGTGTTCTCGCACCACAAAACAATAGCCAAACTTATCTACTCTCGAACTCCTGCACACAGAAAGGTTGAAAATTTCTTAGAATAAGGCGAATGCAAGGCTAATATTTTAGCTGACAAATACACCACATGGTGACCCGGTTGTTAATCCCCAAAGCTTGAGCCTAGATTGACTTGAAATTTTTCACACGCATCTCAAAGCACTCTGCAAAACACCCGCTGTAATTTTAGGGTGATTTTTATTTTTTGCCAATTCGCCACAACATTTGTTAGGTAACTCCAGAGTCTTCATTTTGTTTTTCTTCAGCCATTCAGAGGTGGACTTGTTTTGTGTTTTGGATCATTGTCCTGCTGCAGAATCCAAGTTGGTTTCAGCTCGAGGTCGGGGATGGTCCTCAAGCAGCCAAACAACCCCAGACCGTCACACTACCACCACCACATTTTATTGTTAATATGATTTATTTTTTTTGTGTGGCTTTACTTTTACTGTAAGTCAGATGTAATGGGACACACACTTTCCAAAAGTTTAACTTTTGTCTCGTCAGGCCACAGAGTATTTTCGCAAAGTTCCAAAAAAAAGAGCAGTTTTATCTTTACCCTTTTATCACAGTAACGTGTTTCTTATAAAATAGTTAATAAAGTTTATATAATCCATGTACTGATGGACACAATTAGCCCTTTGAACAGGTTAGGCCCATTGCCATTCCTGTATCAGGCGTTTGTGTAAGAACTTTGACGTAAAACTCTCCACTGAGGTCAGTCAATGCCCAGAAGGTTCCACTGGCCAAGAAGATATCAGCTGTCCGCTCATCCAATATTAAAGGTGTGGAGGTATTGGGTTTTTGTTCATCTCCAGTTTCTTTGGCTATGGCAGGCAACAATAGAGGTCTGCCGAAGATGTTGCTTTTGTTCTGTCCACTTCCATGTCCCTCTGTGGGGAAGTGAGGTGCAACACAAGCCACTTTAGAGCTTATGTTGACTGCGCTGGAAAGTTTCATTCCAGCAGTGAATCTAACTCTCTCATTTTTGAAACACTGATTGGATTTTGTTTTTCTTTTTAAGCACGTGCAGTGAGTCTGCCCAATTGTTGTTTTTGCACCTTTGGAAGTGTATCCAGAACTTGAAGTCAGAAGACTATAGCCTGAAAAAGTATTGTTTTAGGGTAGTATTTATTGTGTTTGTTCAGTAAAATGAACCCATAACAGATTGTTTTTTTTTTTTTAAATACATTTGCACAGGTTATTGATATATTGCATTCCATTCCATTTTCCTCCGCTTATCCGGGTCCGGGTCACGGGGGCAGCAGTTTCAGTAGGGAAGTCCAGACTTCCCAGTCTCCGACGACCTCTTCCAGCTCCACTGGGAGGACACCAAGGTGTTCCCAGGCCAGCTGTGAGACATAGTCCCTCCATCGTGTCCTAGGTCTTCCCCGGGGCCTTCTCCCGGCTGGGCATGCCCGAAACACCTCACCAGGGAGGCGCCCTGAACTAGAGAGCCGCCTCAACTGGCTCCTCTCGATGTGAAGGAGCAGCGGCTCTACTCTGAGCTCCTCCCGCATGGCTGAGCTCCTCACCCTATCTCTTAGGGTGCATCCAGCCACCCTACGGAGGAAACTCATTTCCGCCGCTTGTATCCGCGATCTCTGTCACGGTTTCGTCTTCTCATGGTGTAAACGACCTCAAGGATGCGTAGAGCAGGACGTCAAACAGGTCAGGAAAAGGCTTTTTAATAAAGATAAATGCTGCTCTGCAGCGGCAGGAAANGGGCATGCCCGAAACACCTCACCAGGGAGGCGCCCGGGAGGCATCCGGACTAGATGCCCGAGCCACCTCAACTGGCTCCTCTCGATGTGAAGGAGCAGCGGCTCTACTCTGAGCTCCTCCCGGATGGCCGAGCTCCTCACCCTATCTCTTAGGGTGAGTCCAGCCACCCTACGAAGGAAACTCATTTCCGCCGCTTGTATCCGCGATCTCATTCTTTCGGTCATGACCCATAACTCATGACCATAGGTGAGGGTGGGAACGTAGATCGATCGGTAAACAGAGAGCTTTGCCTTCCGGCTCAGCTCTCTCTTCACCACGACGGTCCGGTACAGCGACCGCATTACTGCAGACGCTGCACCGATCCGTCTGTCGATCTCACGCTCCAACCTTCCCTCACTCGTGAACAAGAACCCGAGATACTTGAACTCCTCCACCTGAGGCAAGACCTCACTCCCAACCCGGAGGGTACAGTCCACCCGTTTCCGACTGAGAACCATGGCCTCGGATTTGGAGGTGCTGAGTCTCATCCCAGAAGCTTCACACTCAGCTGCAAACCGCTCCAGTAAACGCTGAAGGTCACAGCCTGATGAGGCCATAAGGACCACATCGTCTGCAAATAGCAGAGACGAGATCCTAAGGTCACCAAGCTGGACTCCCTCAACACCTTGACTGCGCCTAGAAATTCTGTCCATGAAGATTATGAACAGAATCGGTGACAAAGGGCAGCCTTGGCGGAGGCCAACGTTCACCGGAAACAAGCTCGACTTACTGCTGGCGATGCGAACCAGGCTCCTGCTTCGATTGTACAAGGACCGAATGGCTCGTAGAAGCGGGTCACCAATCCCGTACTCCCGGAGCACCCCCCACAGGACACCACGAGGGACACGGTCGAATGAATTCCGTGTTTGGGTTTTAGCGCATGCACGTTTGCAACGAGGTGGAGCATTCACGTAAGCGTTTTCTTATACGCCGTTTTGATAAAATACTTATGCGCTTAGGCGTCGGATCGTCTTTGTGTGGATGGGGCTTGAGTCTAGCCCGTCACCTAGAACATGTTTGCCTTGGGAGACCCTACTATAGCTACCATAGCTCCTAGGATCATTTGGGCACTCAAACCCCCTCCACCACCGTAAGGTGGTGGTTAGTGATATATGATATATTTATATATATTTTTTTTAATAATTCGTCTTATTTGTTTGATGTACATTTGTATGGTGTTTATTGTATATATTTTACTTTTCTTTGCAGAATTGTTTTCTTGTTAAGGTTCAACTGTGCAGGTTGTAACAGATAAACATAACACTTCATGTTATCTATTAATTACAATAATTACTTAAATTGTTTAGTATTTAGTTTTATTGTTTAACATTTTTACAGTAACTGTAAAAGTTGTAGATACACAAAATATGCATTATATCTATGTATTATGTATAATAATGTATTGATTTGTTGATTTTATTATTTTAGTGCTTTTCAAAGACGATAAAATATCGTCCATAAAATAATAGTTTATTTCTATATATTTATTGCGGAAATACAAAATGAAAGTGAGGTTGAACATGTGAAGTGCAATGTGACAATGTGAAGGGTCAGCCAGGAACAGCCAGGTCCAGCACAGGAGGCCCCTCATGGGCTTGTTAATGATGTGTGTATCCTGACAAGGCGCTTGGGGCGTGTACAGTATGTGTCTGAGAGTTGTTTTGTGCATTTACAGCAGTCATGCAAAAGTGTCTAGCAATCAGTCACGCGCTGCACAGTGGGAGTTTACAAGCTGTTTACACTCCTCCTCACATATTCTCCCAATGAAAGAATCACGAGGGGTTGACATGTCAGGAATGTCTACTTCAGTGCAAACTCATGACATTATCCCATTTTATGGCAAATCTAATCTCTCCACTCTCAGGTTTCTTTATTTCTACTTGTAAAATCAGTACAAACTTCCATTCCACCTGAAGTTTTACACTCGAACAAATAAGGCTGTCACGCTTTGGTCACAATAGGACCATTAATACTTGCACGATTGAAAATGTAATTCTTTGAAAAAAAGCAGAACCGTCTCCAACTTTAGTCTCAAAGTTTGCATGTTCTCCCCGTGCGTGCGTGCGCAGGTTTTCTCCGGGTACTCCAGTTTCCCCTTACATTCCAAAAACATGCATGTTAGGTTAATTGGCGACTCTAAGTTGTCCATGGGTATGAATGTGAGTGTGAATGTTTGTTTGTCTGCCATGCGACTGACTGGTGACCGGCCCATGGTGTACCCCGCCTCTTGCCTGGGGTCAGCTGGTCCCCCCGTTGAGGATAAGCGGCATGGAAAATGGATAGATGGATGGATGAATTATTTAGTTCCAGGATATACCAATGGTGTTTTAAGACTGTCACATGAGTGTAAACTAAGTGTAAATAAAACAAAAATGAAGTAAAACCACTTTATTAGTGAATTAATTAGGTCCAGTGATTTTTACACATTTTTTTAGCATTATTAACAGTTGTACAAGTGCATGGAACATATTGTTGATGCGGACTTCCCTTACATCCATCCATACGTACCAAGACTGTGGTAGATAGTGTCCTCCTGTATGCAGTTGTGTGCTGGTGGAGCAGCCTGAAGAGGAAGGACGCCACACACTTGGACAAGTGAGGAAGCCAGGGTCTGTCATTGGCACCTAGTTGGATAGCCTGACATCTGTGGCAGAGCAAATCACACTGATGAGGATCCTTTCCATTATGGACAACCAGAATCATCGACGCACAGCATCATCTCTCAACAGAAGAGCAGTTTCAGTGGAAGATTATGATCACTGTCCTGCTCCACTGGCAGACTGAGAAAATCATTCCTCCCCCACGTCGTGCGTCTTTTCAACACAACAGAGGGGGAGAAATAAAAACACATACAGGAATGGACTTTTCACCTATCTACGGTATGTATTATATTATGTAACAATATGATTTATTATTACTATGTGTTATTGCACTACAAGTGGAAGTGAAATGTTACATGTTATTTATTCCTTCTTTTTCTATTTTCTTACCTTTCCCATCTTGCTGTGATTGCTTTATTCTGTGTTATTTTGACATTTTTGGAGCGCTGCTTAAAGCCTAAATTTCTCTTGGAGAGGAATAAAGTATAGATCACAGTATAGATCGAGTAAAGTATAGATCAAGTAATCATGCAGAGGCTCACAGCCGTCCAGGTGTCTTCCATGCAAAATGCAAAATGAGATGCAAAATGGCTAGGTTTTTTTCCAGGGTACATCTATGATCCATAAAAGTCTGAAAAATTGCAAAAGGTGTCGACAGTGTGATCCAACGTGACTAATGAAGATCTTGCTTTTGATGTGCCCAGGAGTTAAGGCTGCTGTCAACAGGTGTGCTAGCCGATGCTCGCCAAGCTGTCAGTATTGCACTCGCAGTAAATCACCCGACTTGGATAATCCTGAAAGATTCCTCAGCTATGACATCAACCTCAGGAAAAAGGAGGAAAAAGCAGTTAGATGCGCCCGTCTGTGCATGGACAATCATCGTAACCGGAGCAGGGGAGCGTGACTTTTTTTGATATCAGGTTGTCATCACAGTGAATGTGCTTTATCTTCTGCGGACATATTCAGATGTTCCGTAGACAAGCAGCAGCATGTCTGGCTCGCCTTTATACTGTGTCATTACATTAAGCTTGAAAGTTAAATATAGTGGATTTTCCACGCACACTGCCAAGGCCTCACAGGCCTTGTGGCACTAATGCTGGCTTAAAGACAGTCAACAAAACAGTCTTTAGAGGGTTTTGTGTCCGGCTGAAAAAAAACAAACACACCCTGTTGATGCAGTACTATACTGCATATACTCCATTGTCTCCACTTTGCTGCAACGGCCGTTTGTCTCTAAGAACAGCCCCCGTAGTAAATACAGAAAGTCCTCCATTGTGACAATAAATGAAAATCATACAGAGTACACGAACATTTAAGTATGCCATCTGGAATTGATTCATTCTGATTTTCTTATGGGTAAAATGAATTCAGAACACTAACAGCCCTGGAGCAAATAGAGTAAACGTATGAAAGGATAGTTGACAGTGTATGACATCCTCATCATTAGTGTAGTACATCAACAGTGACATAAGTAAAAATTTTAGCTTCTCAAAACAATTTACGTTCATTCATTTTCTGTACCGCTTATCCTCATTAGGGTCACGGGGATGCTGGAGCCTATCCCAGCTGGCTTTGGGCGAGAGGCGGGGTACACCCTGGACTGGTCGCCAGTCAATCGCAGGGCACATATAAACAAACAACCAGTCACACCTATGGACAATTTAGGGTCGCCAATTAACCTAACATGCATGTTTTTGGAATGTGGGAGGAAACCGGAGGAGATTTGAACCCAGGTCTTCAAGATCTCCTGACTGTGTGGCCAATGTGCTAACCACTCAGCCACCATGCGGCCCCTTAAAGAATATCTTATTCTAATAACGCTCACCATGGACTGTCCAATGTTGTGGACGTGATAAGAATGACTTGTTTGGCCAGTCAGCGCCATCACGTACACGACAATAAACAATCGATAGCGGGCATTTCTACAACGGAAAAAAAAAGTAATGCAGAGTGAGTGATTTGTGAGGCCTGATTGTTTCGGGGAGTCGTGTTGTTTTCTGTCACTCACTGAGTTGCACTGAAAAATGGTACAGAAAATTCTTAAGAGTTTATCAGGGTGCCTCACGATGCAATGATTTGCCATACGTGGCTCACAATAATGTCTTGATATGGTGATAGGGTGACACAAAACATAAATAAATCATTTCATAGTTTGCACTTTGCTGCATTCAGCTGGGATAGGCTCCATCTTACCTGTGACCCCAATGGGTGGTTTAGAAAATGGATGGGATTTTCACAGCATGTTGAAAAAAGAATGAAAGTGTTTTAATTTTAGTTTGCGTGCCTGACAAACAGTGACTCCTCTGTCTGACCATCTCATGACTCACAAGTAGATCAACTCTGGGAGAATAACAAAAACAAATACAACTATCGATATCACCCACCACGCTCCAGCACAAACTACACAACAACACTCGCAGCATACAAAACGAGTGCATATTAGCGTATTTACACATAAAAATCATAACAACTTGAAGTGTTTTGGTGAAATTAACAGTTGTTTTATACTTGATACACAGTTACCGTCGCGATAGTTGGAGACAGAGGTGGGAGTAAATCACTAACTCAAGTCCCAAGAAAGCACCAAGTCTTTAGCTTCAAGTTACAAACAAGTCCAAGTCAATCTTTATAGGAACCAAGCAAGTCAAGTCGAGTGGAGTCACTGCTCTTTGTCAAGCAAGTCAAGTCATTGCTTTTCGTCTGCAAGTTGTGTCAAGTCATACTCGTTTAAATTAGGCCAGTTTTACAGATTCAAAGTTTAAAAACAAGAGTTATAAACTTTTTTTTATTACATATTTGACTACAAACAACTTGTAGGGCCAAACAGAGCTGAGTAAAAAAACCAACAATAAATAAAATGGCCGCACGGTGGCTGAGTGGTTAGCACATTGGCCACAGTCAGGAGATCTTGAAGACCTGGGTTCAATTCTCCGTTGGGCATCTCTGTGTGGAGTTTGCATGTTCTGTGTGTGGGTTTCCTCCCACATTCCAAAAACATGCATGTTAGGTTAATTGGCGACTCTAAATTGTCCATCGGTATGAATGTGAGTGTGAATGTTTGTTTGTCTATATGTGCCCTGCTCATGGACTGGCGACCAGGCCAGGGTGTACCCCGCCTCTCGCCCAAAGTCTGCTGGGATAGGCTCCAGCATCCCCGCAACCCTAATGAGGATAAGCGGTATAGAAAATGAATGAAATACATGAAATAATAAAACAATTAGGTGTCCTGATAATTAAGGATTTCGAGAGTTAAAGTCGTACATTTACGAGATTAAAAGTGGTAATTTTACGTGTCATTATGTCCTACGTGCCCTACGGGTAACTGCAGCATAGTTCTTCAGTGGGGTGGGGGGGGGCGTCCCTCTGGCTTCACACAAGCTTTCATTTATAACGAGACAGCAAAACAGAACCACACAACCAGGTTAGCTTGGGCTAGCATCGTCGCACCGCTACGCTATTAGCCCGCCCCTCCACACACGGCTTTCAGGGTTCATAGCGGTCGCAGGAAATGCCTGTAAAATAAAGTCACGACTTTTCTTCCCGTAAAGTCACGTTTGTACTCTCGTAATACTACAACCTTTTCTCGTAAATATACAATATTATTGTCGTCGAATTTACGACTTAATTCTGGAAATCTCGATGATTTTAATGCTTTATTTAACAGGCATTCCACGAGACAGCTATAAACACAGGGGACTTGTGTGAACCTTGACCTGGGTCAAAGGTTAAAGTACGCCCGCCCCTAACTGATTTCAAAAGGCGGGACTGCTACGTGAGGAGAACAACACAACTTCAGGGGTAACCGAAGCTCTTCAACAGGAAAGGGATGAATAAAAACAACGACTTTTCTGTTATCTTTGAGCCGCGATTGGAAACAAGGTATATAAACAAACGTTCAGAAAATCTTTCTGTCTTCGTTTCTTCCGGGCTATTCATGTTGCGTTCTCGTCAGATTGCGCCAAAGTCAGCGCATGCGTAAATAAAGCAGCCAAAAGTGTGTGTGTGTGTATATATATATATATATATACGTATGTATATGTATATATACGTATGTATATGTATATATACGTATGTATACATATGTATATATACACATATGTATATGTATATATACGTATGTATACATATGTATATATACGTATGTATACATATGTATATATACGTATGTATATATACGTATGTATATATACATATGTATATGTATATATACATATGTATATGTATATATACATATGTATATGTATATATACATATGTATATATACATATGTATATGTATATATACATATGTATATGTATATATACATATGTATATGTATATATACATATGTATATGTATATATACATATGTATATGTATTGTCGTGGACAAATTCAGCTTATTAGCATTAAAACTACAGTCACACAAAATGCCGCGTTCCCTGTAGGGCTTACTTAAAGCACTTTTAAACAGTTAGTTGTGCAGTAAAATAAAAAACAGCATCAAGGTTAGATTTTAGCCAACACACTTCCAATACACGATTGTGGGACCTGTGAGAGCTGAAAAAAAAGCAGACAGGCATGTTGATACCAAATTCAAAGTCCAAGTTCAAATGAGAGGCCCTAAAACAACAGCGGGTGTCCTCAGGGCAGTGCTGCCCGCAGCCTTCAAGTTAAACCTACAAGTATTAAAGGTTCACCTCATTCCTCAGTCTTCCCAGTCAATTTAAGGCTCTTCTAATCCAGGCGCTGACCTCCACTCCAGACTGGATGTAAATCCCACTTTGATGAAGGTTATTAGGAGGGATTTTGAATGGGGTCATCATTCAGGTATTTGATAAAGAGGCTGAAATGAACATTCAAAGAGTTAATTCATACTAACAATATGATGCTACGTCGTCTTTGCATTCACCGGCACTGTTGCAATACGTATCTGATGACCTTTGACCTACACGCTTGTTGCTGTCACTCACCCACTCAACACCACTTTGAGGGCCAAACAGGCTGGGGCGGAATGACGTGATTGTCCTGTGTGAGCGGTGATAACCTGAGAGGTTCCTGCCTTCCTGTCCAGCTGCACTTGACCAGCACAGCAACACACACAAATCAATTATTCTCACACGCGCACACACCGTGACATAAAACCACCGTCACGACATTAAGAACAGCAGCAGTACGCCATCAAAGCAAACATGATGCCTTTATAACGACAGTAATGCTAATTTTGACATGACGTAATAATGGAAACATTTGCACATCATTTGCTTGTAATGTTGTGGTTCTGCCAAGTACATATTTCTCTAGTAGTTTGATATTTATGTTGCTTTTACGCTATCCTACTGTATGTCGTCATCTTATTAATCCTATCCTGCATCTTTTTGTGTTTGATTTTATGTCATTTGATTTTATGCGGGCTCTCTAATCAAAAATGGTCTTAACACCTGTGGCTGTATGCAAACTCTTGTAAACCTTTTTATTGACCTTATCCATAATTTGATGCGTCATGAGTGGTCAGCATCTCGCAGCGTTTGCTACATCTTCATGCCTTTTAAAATGTTCATACATGCACGTTACACCGTTGTTTACAATGAACGCTATTAAAACTGGCTGAGCACTTACTGCCATTACAGCACTGGTTTTGTTATTGATAAATGACCTGACCATGTGGTCAGAGACAGCCACATTTTGCCTTTCCACTTTCTCATGCACTCCAAATCATGGTTGAAGTTAGGAAACTTCATAAATAATGCTCCTTCTTTTGCGTCCTTCCAATTAATGCCCAAACGTGATTTAATTAGTTGTATACGTTGTTTTATGATTTGAAGTAACGCGACCATCCAGTGTTGTCATGACCCCGCGCTAGCTGTCCAGCACCTGCGTGACCTCATGTGAGATTTGTGAATGGACAGCCATTGAGGCCTCCTCTGACTCACAATAACAGTGAGGCAGCGTTTCCTGCTTTGCTGCACACATAATGGCTGATTGTGTAATATAAACACACACGCACACACTGCGTTGTCACATTGCATATGTGTCCTGACGTCCTGACGGCAGCTGCACGTATTTAAACAATGTTGGCCCATTTGAGCCATTTCCTCTTGCATTAACAAAGTGTTGTGACTCAACTTGTAAGGGAAACCTTACAATCCAATACAAAGAGGAGAAACACTCCACTTTTGTGTGTCTATTATTAGCTTCCAGTTAATTAGCTTTAAGTTCTGCATGCACATCAGTACTAACATCAATAATTGTGCATTCACGCATATGAGAGGCCATACATAAATACAGTATATTCATTCCCCCGGGTACCACGTAAGACCTCTGGAAGGAAAAATATGTTCTTCATAGTTCAGTGCTCATTCAGCGCATGCTGCACAGGATAGCATTACCTTAAAGCCTTGGCTGTCCAACAGCACATGGTCTGAATGGTGAATCTGAATCAAAATTGATGCCTACCTGTGAGTCTTACAGTATTAGTCTTTGATGGTTTTCACAGGTCCTACACAAAGTTTGTTTTTATTGTCATCCCAACATGGTGTCTTCATTTGTGGGGGAAAAATGCTTACCTTACCGGGGGCCATCGTTTTTTTTTTTTTTTTACAGGACAACGGTTCTCAGTAGGTCAAGGCAAACCTGATTCACGATACTTGTAATCTCCTCCCGGGCCGCTTTTGCATCATCAGCCCGTGGAGGTCTGCTCACGGGACCGAGATTTCGGCCACTGCGAGCTTGGACCTCCCGGACCAAAACATCATTTTCCGTCTGGGAGAAGTTTGGCCGTCTTCCGCTGTCTTCATGCATATTCAACGAAACTTGCAATGCGCTTCGCCGGTGGCGTTTTTAAAGATGAGTAGAGGCGCTCATTTGATTGGTGAAGATTTGACCCGGCTGCGTTAAACCGAGTCACACCATTTCTCCTCCCTCTTTGCCTCTTGCGTCTGTAGGAGGCACGGAGGCGTACTTACGGCAGGCTGCAACTGGCACGAAATTGCAAAGTGCGCCTAAAACACACCCACAGGTGAGGCGCAAGCGAATGTGTGCCTGGTCTGCAAAATTGAAGCCCTTGGTCTTGGGCATGTGGAGGTGGTGGCGTAATTAAGTGAGAAGGGCAAGACATGTTAATATAAATTCTCATCTTCTCTGTTTGCCGCCACGTTATCAATAAAAGCTTGCCTGAAGCACAAGGAAAGCTTCCCCAATTCCTGAAGAGCTAGTCCCGCCGACACACATGACACGTAATATTATAACTTTTATTTACAGTTGACAGCAGGCAGCAGCATGCAGTGATTCCAGTAAAAAACCCAGACGGATTGTGAGGTCTCACCTATTGGTGGAAAAGTGTTCAAATGTATTTCTCTTTTGAATGCATTTTGTTTTGGAACGCAAAAACCCCACCAACGGGACCCAGATGGGGAAAAAGTCGCTGTCGATGCACTACGCTGCTGCTGATGGGGATGTTATACAACTTCAAGGTGAATTTGAGGCCACAATGAGGGACACTTTCTGCCACAAACAACAATGCAGAGGACTGATTGTTCCGGTCTGTTGCGGTGAGTCAAAGATGACAAAGTAGTTGAGGATGTTACTGTTGTTTGATGGATTTGGTCTTCGTGAGAGCTGCAATCCGCCTCGCTGATCCTTCTCCGCCCTCTGAAGCTCCTTTTAACCCATAAACTGGTAACAACAAAAATCCTAGAATAAAGACTTGAACGACCTATCTCGGGACAACAATATTTCACTCTCTTCTGTAACCTGAAAATGATGGTGAGGTTAGCATCCAAGTCTCCCGTGGGAAGTCATGTCAATCGAATTCATCATTTACGTCGACATGTAAACATTTTTAAATTCCTGGCTGTTGTGCAAGTATAGAAAGCAGTCAACCCACCGTGTAATGCATCCATTTTTGGTGTCGCTTGCTCTCAGTATCACTGTCCCAGCCGACTTTGGGGGAGAGGCGGGACACACCCTAGACTGGTTGCCAGCAAATCGCAGGGCACGTATAGACAAAGAACCATTCACACTTATGCACAAGTTAGAGTATTCAATGAATGAGTATTCAATGAATGAGTATTTTTGGCATGTGCAAAGAAGCCTTTTTAACCTTCTTAAGTGCTATGCAGGTGTAAAAATAAGTGCACCTCTGCAAATTGTGGTGAAACCCATACATTTTGTATTCTGATAAATGTGATGTGGATGACGGGAATGACTGAACGTGCCCGGGAGGCAAGTCTCGGTTTATTAACATGACTGACTTTGCAATGTAGGTTGTGCTGAGCAGCCACGACATGAGATGTGCTGTCAAGATAAATTCCATCACTGATTCTTTGGAGTGATATCTGGGGAAAAAAACAAACGTGGAGTTAACCCTTTACATCTTCGCTCAGCTGAAGTCTTGCAAAACCCGGGGGTTAATTCTGGCTTGCACCTGATTTTTTGTTCTGGATATTAACAAAATAAGAATAATATGCTTTGTAAAAAAAAAAAAGTATAGAATCAAATCAATCAGTAAAATATCTACAGTTAGATTTGTTTTTAATTGACTATAAATTTGTCAGAAATGATATATTCTTTTTTTTCGGAGATTAGATACATTTTAGTAGTCCGTCTTCGATTGAATTTGACTTAGTCGCCTTTGAATTGGCCTCTATTTTATATGCAGTGATAGTCAGCTATGCAAGAGCATAGGAAATGTGTTTATTTCCTTCTAAGTACGGTTTTTAATCAAAATAATAGTCACCGTTTCACTCGTATTACTCAGTATAGTAGACATAGTAGCAGGAAATTTTAAGACATGTGTAAGCCTCGTCCTGGTGTGTTGCTATAAGTATGCACCGTGTGGGACAGGAAGTGACGTTAAGGGTTACGGACGTGACAGTGCCCGTGTTATTATTACTGTGGTATTGTTATTATGGTGCCAGTGTGTGAGGCAATTCAAACCTGCAAAAAAAAGCCTGTAGTTCCTGTATCTCGTTCAGCCATGTTTATGCTTGAATTACATGCAGGAATGTGATTTTAGACATCAACAGTACGCCGTATTCAACCACCAAACTGCATAATTTATTCATTTGGGTTTTTGAAAAAATGTATCAAAAGTGAAGAATCGTATCAAAAGGGCCCTTTTCATTTTTCCCTGTTCATTCCCTGTCCCACACAATTTTTGCCCGGGGGCCAGGGGGTGGGCTCCAGCATGACTCCCAAATTTCCTCCTCCAAATCAACAGCACCCTGTACTTCAGCCCGGGGGCTTTTGGGGAAACTGAGATAAATCAAACAACTCCAATTGGATTCATGGCCACGGCGATGTGTTTATTTTAGCTGGGAGAGATTCACACGCACTTTTTTGTGCCATGTTAGCGCGGGAAACTATCAGCATAGCCTGACTGAGTGACAGGCTGGTACTAGCCGCCTGTACGTGACAAGATGAGATAAAGCTGCCTGCGACCAGCTATCCATCAAATCTGCCTGTGCGTGTACGTTCACACAAAACACAACCGCCGCCCCTGCCCCGTGACTATGCGGTGTTGACGGACAGATCATTTTCCCGGATTAGGTGCTGATTTGTGAGCTGACACAGACAGGCAGCTCCACTGTGCCTATTTGTTGTCTCCGAGTGGCACGCCTCGATCTGACGGCTCAACATGACCTCTGTCAACCGGAGATGTGTGTGAGTGTAGCTATGTCAGTGATGCGGGCCGACAGGTGAGTGGAATGAGCAAAGGGAATGTTCTTGTTTTTTGCGCTCCTATAGAGGCAATCCTCTTCCTTCCCCCTTCTTAACCTCCTGAAGGTAATGGAAACACACCAGAACTTCTGCAGCCCTGGAAAAGTTCTGGTCATTTTCACCAGGGGTACATTTTGTCCAGTTCAACCTTCAGAACAAAGTCCATAACATCTTTTCCCACGGGACAATGAAAGGAAACCTACATGTGTGGTTTGACGGCTGCATCTGGCTCCCGCCATCAAATTCATTTCTTTTCGTTTTTCTTAGCTGACGTTTTGAAGCAAAACGTTACAGAAATCACAGTGTTGGAATTAACGTTGAAACAGTCAGCTGGCTAATTCTGCACAGAAAACCCTTTTGAGGAAGAAGATGGTGAAAAGGAAGACACAGAACCATGCAGCACCAGAAATCACATTTGTGGAAACGAGTATTGTACTATGTAAATATGTATTATTGGTGAGCTTCAGTATAACAAGTTTTTTGAATACATTATAATGAATACATTTGGAGAGTTATATTGTTCAATTGTTGGCACAAAAAATTAGACACAAAATAAATGGCAACAAAAACTACACTGTAACATAAGTTTAAGGACACAACTTCATTTTGCAAATGTATTCATCTTTTTATAGTTGAACTACAGCATCATCTGCTGGATGTACTGGGGCACTGCAACGCTGACGCCTCCCGCCAACCTGTGCTAAGTGATGTGTTACTGGCATCTAGTGGCGATTACAGGCGTTGCAGCACAAACTGGCCATAGTTATCAATGCTGACATAAATCAAACAAATATAACATTATTGTTATTAAATATTAGGATGTATTATGAATAAAAAACATTTTAGACAAAGCATCAGAAAACATTTGTGTACAAAGGGACTGTCTGTCCATATATCACGTAACCAGTCAATTTAAATGTAAGTGGTTGCATCTTTTGTGCAGCAGAGGGCGCTGTTACTGTGCGGCCCTCAATAAAGGGGGTAGTGAGACTTACTATCTTTCCTGTGGCTGTGCCCTTTAACACCAATTTTGCCCTAATTTTGACTTTTTTTTTTTTTTTTTTTTACAGAATACGAGTATTATAAATATGTCAAAAATATTTGACATATTTATAATAATTCCCGTAAAAGTTTTTCGTCACTTTATATTATTTTTGTAAGATTGCACTTTTTTATATGACTTTTTAAGATATTACAACTTGTTACTGCCGTATTCTCGTGCTATTACTTTTTAGGCACGTTTCCACGTGATTCCCGAAACGTTACAGCTTCTTTCTCGCAACCCTAAGGCTTTGTTCCTGGTAATAAAATTTCTTTCATTACTCAATTTTTGTGTTTTTGTGATGTCACACATTTATTTTGAGAGGCGTTTCTGTTGTGATGTTCCACCTTCTAATGTTACTTCTTTATTCTCACGGTGTTACATTTTTGTGGGCTGTTTTTACCTAATTCCACAGCAATTATGACTTTTTTTCAGCCCTACAACTTTGTTGTTTTCTGACATCACACATTTATTTTGGTCACATTACAACTAAAATGTTACTAACTTTAAAATATTACTTATTATTACTACTTTATTCTCATCATACTACTCTTTTGGGGGCATTTTGGACATAATTCTTAATTTTTGTTTCTTGTAAACTTATTAACATTAGTTTTTTTTTATTGTGATTTGACATTATTGTTGTAACTTCATGATTTCTTTTTCCCAGTAACGACTTTTTAATTCTTGCGGTTATCCGAGGCGGGGTCGGAAGCCCAGACTACCCTGTTCCCGGCCACTTTGTTCATTCCTCGTCCATTCTCAGCATCCACTCATCCACATTCTATCCAGCGTGCAAGGCTGTCAGATTATTCCCAGTTGCCATAGCCGGATGTTGGCATGAATCACCAACTTTATTCTGAAGGAAGAGAAGAAAAGTATGCACAGGAAGTTAGAGATAGATGTAGTCCTATTTAGTAGTTTAGCCTCTACGTAGTTTTTAGGTTCCATTATTAACAGTGGTTAACTTGTCTTTACGCTCGTACCACTTACCATCCACACATCCATCCATTTTCTATGCCGTTCATCCTCATTGGGGTCGCGGCGGTATGCTAGAGCCTATCCCAGCTGACTTCGGGCAAGAGGTGGGGTACACCCGGGACTGGTGGCCGGCCCATTCGCACTCACACTCATACCTAATTCAGAGCCATACTCTGTTTTGTATTCTCCCAACACAAGTGAGGTATGTTTTATAAAAGTAGCTCATGTATTGGTCATACTGCATGTTGTTATGAAAGAAGATACTGTACACACTTTAAATAGAGAGAGAACTGCCTCCATACAAGCAGACAAGGAGAAAGAAAGCTGACGCACGTCTCTAAAAATGCGCTTCCTGCCGTACAGGAAGTGGGTGGAGCGCGGCTCAGAACATGGGGGTGTCCTCCCTTCAGCCGGCTGTGTAAACACGATAGCGTTTACGCGCTTCACGTGTGACGTCAAAAGATGTCAACAATGCGGCTCTGCTCATAGGTTCCTAGCACATGACGCTGTACAGCGAGAAGGGGGGGGGGGGCAAAGGTCACACCGGCGGCGCGCTGTAGCGCATGTCGGCGCTGAACTTGTCGGCGAGGGGAGCGGGAGGTGGAGGCTTCTTCAGCATGTTGTGCTTCATGATGGCCTCCTCGTTGGCGTAGACGGGCCCGTCGGCGTCGTCCGAGTGGTAGCCCGACTGGTAGCCGCTCGTCTGATTGGACGACTCCGACGCCAGCGACTCTTTGCTCTTGCAGCGCAGCAGCTGACTGGCAGGGCAAATCAAAGATTACAAACAGCACGTTGGGGTTGAACACGCTGGCGCTCACCTCAGGTTGGGCGTGGTCATCTGCTGTGCTTTGACCACCTCTGGAGAACCGTCCATGTGACCCTCCTGGGGAAGAAAACGACCTTCTTGACATAACACACGGAGGATCTTTCTTGCTTTTTTGCAGTAAACGTTACATTTCCTGACCAAAGACAGGAAATGTAACGCGTCTTCGGACAGTTCATGGAAAACACGACACTGTAAAACCCCGCTAACGACAAAAAATGAGTTGGGTGGTGCAAAATGTGCTCGTGTGGTGTACATCAACTTACATATACTGTCAAAATATTGTGCATTATTTTGAATTCAACATTATAATATGATTGTAGAGGTGGTAGATCTTTTTGAGTTGGTCCTTTTCTTAAAAAGTGCGCGCACCCGCGGCATAGAAGATCTTTGAGTACTATGTTTGCTGTAGGTCAGCGGTGTCTAAGCTTTTGTCAGCAGGGGCCAAATACTGGAAATATAGCGATATTTCGTAAAGCAACGCAGGTGGACAGGCTAAGACCGAGGTTGTCAAAGTGGGGAAAATGAAAAACAATTAGTGCCTAACACTCAGATTTACACGTGCGCCTGAACACCTCACAACACAAGGAGAACAGAGCATTAAGGGGACAGAGCGTGAAATTGTTCATACCTGTGCGTGCATCATATGAACCAATAAGGACATTTGCTGATCATTTCGTGCATTAAGAGTGTTTATCTTGACCATTTCATTCATATTGGTGGGGATTCCCCCGAAAATGTATTTTTGTACTTGGGATACTAAACTTTCCCCTGAAATTTGCTATTCAATTTTCAAAAATAACAACTTTATTTTGTTTGGTTTGTTTGCGCCTTACATAAATAAAATTTAATTATTGTAAAAATACTCATTATAATATGACTTTTTTCTTTGAATATTTTGATTTTATTCTCATAAAATTACATTACATAATGAAGTTAGGGCCGCACGGTGGATGAATGGGTAGTATGTTGGCCTCACAGTCAGGAGGTTCGGGGTTGGAATCTCCGTTGGGCATCTCTGTGTGAAGTTTGCATGTTCTCCCCGTGCGTGCGTGGGTTTTCTCCGGGTACTCCGGTTTCCTCCCACATTCCAAAAACATGCATGTTAGTATGGCGACTCTAAGCCTGGCTAACTTTCCTGATGGGATGCACACGTTGCTGCAGCATCTTCAACAAACTGTAAAGGCCGTGCTTGTGATCAAGGCAGATGCCGTCACCCATGCGATTCCGACTGCATGTACTGTACAGTATAAGATATTTTTTCATGACACTTATTTTGCACAGTTAATAAACGTGCTTTTTGCCTTTTTCCATTCACAATGAACTCATCGGGTATTGTAAAAGGTTCCTTAGCGGTCAAACACAAACGCGGTGAAAATATACACACGCAGTAGGATGCTAAACTATGCTAACCCCGCTAGCTTCCATTCGCGCTCCGTCAACTTTCGCCCATGTTCATCGCCATTTCAAAGCTACACTCCTATCATATCGAGCAGTGGTTGTCAACTGGTTTGGCGGTGGGACCCACCATCGCCCCTCTATGAGCAGTAATCCAAATTGCAGCATTTTTTTCAACACAAACTTCTCAGGTTTCTTCTTCTTCTTCTTAAGTGTTTTCAAGTGCTACATGGCTGCCCAGGCAAGCACCTAGACAAGGACGCAAGATGCATTCACTGGCATCAGGACATTAAAAAAAAAATTCCCACCCAGGCAAAATCCTGCAACCCACTAGTTGAAAATAACTGGTATAGAAATTTAGAGTATCTTGTGTTTTTGCTGTAGTTGTACATTCTTCCTGGAAACGTTACCAACGAGTATGATCCCTCACCATGACACTGCTGTGCTCCGTGGGGATATCGTCAAAAGTCTTCACGCTTAGTCGGCACCGGTCGCTCTGCCTGCACAGACGACATAAGTACAGTACGTTACATCAGCGGATGGCCTCTGAGGAATTGAACACGTGGCATAGAATGTGCCGACCCCAGAGTCAGGGCGTTGTTGTAGTGAAGTTGATCGTCCGGGGTGTCTGCATTTTGAGGTCTTCTGGGGTCGCAGGTGACTGGAGTGGACGCCACATCACTTCCTGCAGTCAGAGGGATGTAGTCCTTCCCATCCTGCAGGTGGACAACATGGTATGTCTCAATGCTGAAGGCTCTCCGCATCCTAGCAGCCAGGAGGGGTACATATTGTATGTACCGTATCTGGGGGTTGCTATGATATGCTGTGATCTTTCAACCTGCAGTTTAGCCCTCCACTCAATTATTTCCCGTCATGTCTTTCAGATTGAATTCTTTTCTCCCCATCTTGAATTGTTCTTGTCATTCATGACTTGATTCTCCTTTTTATTGTTACTCTTGCAATATAAGCATACGTTTACATGATTCTCCTTCCTATATTGTTGCTCTTGATTTAGCTTATTGTTTTTGTAACTTCACAAGGTTATTTTTCTTCATAATTGTATGTTATTCTCATCATAATATTGTAATGTTGTAGTATTAGTATTATGTTATTCTGGTAACTTTTGTGTCTTTTTCTGCTAATTTTACAACCTAATTCTTGTAAAGTTACAAACGTCTTCTTGCGTTGCTGTGACTTTTTTTTCATGATTTTGCTGGTCAGGCTTTTATTTTTAGGATTTGACAACTTAATTCACACAGTGCTCCCCCCCCATATTGTGACAGTATTTTTCTAACACTACAACTTTTTTCTCATAATGTGATGTTACTCTTTTACCTTGAAAGTGTTTTTCATGTAATTCCACGACTGTTGTCTCTTAATTTTACGTTATTACGAATTTACCTACTCCTTTCTACTCATTTAACTTTATTCTTGAAACGTTTTACTTGTAATATGTTATCCTTAAGGGCAGTAGAGCGCTCCCGCTAACCACTCTGCTGCTGCACATTTGTGTGCTGTGAGGGAGCGTCGGGTATAACACGGGAACATTTGTGTAATTGGTCAAAAATTATCATTTATTTTCTAAAAATATCTTTGGAATGATGTACAGTGGCGTGCAGAATAATGATAGCAGAACGTGCATTCTCTTACGTAAAATATGTGCTTTGCCTCAATGAAGATCGGGAAAGACTAATATAGAGGATCTTTGACTAACATAATATAAATGTAATGATGCCGCTTCTACTGCATGGTATCTATGGAGTGTTCAGTTTGACGCTCACCTGACGAGCACTGGCCTGCAGCAGGTTTCCCAGATGTTCCACCAGTTCTGCAAAGGTGGGCCTGTCTGTGGGAAGATCGAGCCAGCAGTCCAGCATGGTCTGGTATCTGCCAACGGCAGTTTATAAGATGATGAATGGGTACGGTGTTTGATTTGAAACACGCGATCTACTCGTCACTCACATCTCCGAGGTGGCGTACTCTGGAGGTCTCATCCTGGTTCCTTCCTTAAGCCTTCTGCAGAAGGACTCGTCGATGCAGACCCCAGGATAAGGAGACGCTCCTGGAGACAGGGCAGAAGCTATCAAAAACGTGCCTCCGAAGTCAAGACGGGTTAACCCTGTAAGTGTATCTTGCTTGTTCTTTGGCATGTCACGGCAGAAGGGTGCAAGTAATGCTCAACAGGGAAATTGTGACAATAGCCATAGAATCAGAAATAAAACGTCCACTGTCCTGGTTTCTCAGTACAATATAACACAAGTAGGGCAAAAGCAATAATGAAATGAAAGAGGAAGAACGTAATGCACACCGTCGTCATCTCACAGGCACAGTAATCCTCCTGATGCAGTTCGCTTCTTTTTACACTTGTATGTAGACATATTACTGACACCGTTGCCTGAACAGTCTATAAAGTTTATGTATTCGTGTGTTCCTGCAGTTTTCTCGGGGGAAATTCTTCAAAACAACAAATCGGCTGCAGACAACTGTCTGACTGAGGACTGATTAGGCCTTTAATGCTCAACTGTTTGTGTGTCATGTAAGCTAGAGGTCAGCAGGTTTACCCAAGGAGAATATCTCCCAGAGAAGCACCCCAAAGGACCACACATCGCTTTGTGTGGTGTAGACTCTGTCAAAGATGGTCTCAGGAGCCATCCATTTCAAAGGTAGACGGGCCTGCAACGAGAGAACCATGAAGATGCCACTTCATTTGTACAACTTAAAAGCAAGAGTCATCAAACAAGGAACACACGTCTCCCTTGCGGACATAATCTGGGTCTTTGTAGACATCCCTCGCCAGGCCAAAGTCACAAATCTTCACCACATTGTTCTCTGAAAGCAGGATGTTTCTGGCTGCCAGGTCTCTGTGGATGCACTGAAGACAGAGAAGGTCATCAGCTTGGACAAAATCCATGTGCAGATGCATGTGCAGTAGTGTTTAGAAATCAAAAAAGCAGTTCAATGTGACTAACCAGATGAAGTACTGTTATTAGTAGACAGTATTTTTATTGCTGCATGGCAAACCAGTAGGTGTAGTAGATTCTCAGAAAACAAACAAAACCCAGCACACCCCCTAATGGCTGTGCAATTGGGCAATTAGTTGAAAGGGGTGTGTTTAAAAAATAGCAGTGTGGGATTCAACCATTGATCAATATTGCGAAAAAACAGGTGGCCCCTATTTAAGGATGAAAGCAGCACTTGTTGAACATGCATTTCTCTTTGAAAGCCTGAGGAAAATGGGTCGTTCAAGACATTGTTCAGAAGAACAGCGATTAAAAGTTTTATTGGGGAGGGGAAAACTCATCAGGAGGTGCGAAAAAATTGTATCTATTCAGCTAAAATGATCTCCAATGCCTTAAAATGGAAAGACACGTGGCAGAAAATGAAAGACAACTATCAAAATGGATAAAAGAATAACCAGAATGGCAAAGGCTCAGCCAATGATCAGCTCCAGGATGATCAAAGACAGTCTGGAGTTACCTGTAAGTACTGTTACAGTTAGTTGTTGACATCTGTTTGAAGCTTATCTATTTACAAGAATCTCCCGCAAAGTCCCTCTGTTGGCATGAGCAGAAGAGGTTACAATTTGCCAAACAACACATCAATTGGCCTAAAGAGAAATGGAGGAACATTTTGTGGACTGACAAGAGTAAAATTGTTCTTTTTGGGTCCGGGGGCCGCAGACAGTTTGTGACACGACCCCCAAACTTTGATTTCAAGCCACAGTACACAGTGAAGACAATGAAGCATCATGATATGGCCATGTTTCTCCTACTATGGTGTTGGGTTTATTTATCCCATAGCAGCGATCATGGATCAGTTTGAATATGTCAAAATACTTGAAGAGGTCATGTTGCCTTATGCTAAAGACGACATGCAAATGAAATGGATGTTTCCAGCCCAGTCCTATGGAGAACTTGTGAGGTGAGATCAAAAAATCTGTTTGAAAAAGCCAAGAAATGTTGAAGAAATGTGGAATGTTGTTAAAGAATGGTGTAGTGTAATAATAGTTAAAAGGTGCCACAAGTTGGTTGAGTCCATGCCACACAAATGAGAAGCACTAAATAATTAGTTTAGTCATTTACAAGATTGCGAAATCCTAGAAACAAAAAAGTTTGTAAAAAATAGTTTGTAAAGTCAACATCAGACACTGCTGCTTTTTGAACACACCCCATTCAACTGATTGGCCAATTGCACAGCCTTAAGAGCATGCATATCATGAATGCTGGGTCTTGTTTGTTTTCTGAGAATCTACTTCACCTACTGGTAACTTGTTTGGCATATAGCAATAAAAATATACTAATAACAGTACTCCATATGGTTAGTCACACTGCACTGCTATTATTTTCAACACTACCTTGCGAGAGGAGAGGAACTCCATGCCTTTGGCCACCTGGAAGCTATAGCAGATCAGGTCCTCCATGGTCAGGTGGTCATCATCTGAGCTCTCTAAAAGCCACATATTTTAGGACTGAGAAACATGAAAGAAAAATAATTAGTCTTCCATACCATCCTGAGGATTCAGAGTGCCGCCTGAAGCTTCATTTCCAGAACAGACGGCCGTTCCCGTGCAGATGTCCAACTGGGCAATTTTCCGCAGACCGAGATCGCCGTTGGCCACATCTTCCTCTGCAGATGGCCACCTCTGACTGTCCATTCTCTTTCTCTGTAGACCACAGGAATGAATATCTTCTATGCTATCTTGTGCGAGTTCAACTCCTCGGACCTTGTATGGACTGTATTCTCCACGCTTGCTCTTCAGGTAGCTGGAGAGGTTTCCATGTTTGCAGTACTCTACAATGACCATGAGAGGGCCTGGAGAGAGAACAGTCACATAGCAGGTACTTTGGAGGTGTATTTACTGCAGACTGCATGATGTTTGAAGGCAGTGTGTTCCTTGACGTACCTCCAAGTTTAGTGCAAGCTCCCAGCAGGTTAACCACATTGAGATGATGCCCAATGTGGATGAGAATCTTCAGTTCCGACATCAAGGCTCGGTACTCGCTGGACGTGGCTCCCTCTGACACACAGTTAGGGAGCGACATGTTCACGTACGTTGTATGTAAAGAGATTGGTAGAGAAGATCCGATACCTCACCTTTAAGCATCTTGACTGCCACAGTGGTACAGGTGGTGGCTTTCTCAATACCAAAGGCAGCAGCTTCCACGACCTGGCCGAACGCCCCTCTGCCCAGAGGTTCACCTTCGGCGAGGAAGACATTGTGTTGACTTAAAGTCAGAAATATTGCTTACACGCTCTTACCTAAAAGCATTCGAGTCAAATGGATGACGACCATAATAAAGCAGTATTTTCATTATCAATTGAATTGTTTATTTTGTCATTATAAACAACACATACATCATCCATACATACATAAAAATAACGTATAGTTCCAAACATTAAGTTGTATGGCATCCCCATCACCAGTGTAGCGCATCGACTGTGACTCATCCATCTTTTGGTGCTGAGGAACGCAGTTCCATTTAGTTATGTGGGCCACTTAAGTAAAGAGTTTGGCTTCTTAAAACAACGTGTGATACATTTGCATCACAAAAATGCCACAAAAAAAAAAACAGACCTCATAATCGTTCAAGTGAGACTTTCTCAGGCATCATATGTCCGCGCGCTCCCGCCTACCCACTGTTATACAGGTATGTGTTTCACAGTGTTTACATGTGCGGATGGTAAAATAGCGCACATGGTGCATACTTGTAACTATCCACAAGAATGTGTGTGAATGGCCTTATATATTCCATGGTTTTCCTGTCACAGACATTGCAAGGAAAGATCGATTTAATAGATATTAATGGATATTCATCTCCAAGAGAAATTGGCTTCTTGTTGTATTGCTGTAATGTGGCCCAGATGAAACAGTTTTGTGTGCGTAGTGCACACGTTAGTGAGGAGGATTACATGATTTGCTGTTCCAGCAACAACCTAATTTGTGCCGCTTATTAGCACCTTGTTTACAAGATAACGGTCCTCTTCTTTCTCTTTGGGCTTATCCCTTCCGGGGTCGTCACAGCGAATCAATGCTTCCATGTAACTCTGTCTTCTGTTTCCTCTTCTCTTGCGCCAACTACCTTCATGTCCTCCTTCACTACATCCATAAACCTCCTCTTTGGTCTTCCTCTAGGCCTCCTGCCTGGCAATTCAAAACTCAGCATCCTTCTACCAATATATTCACCATCCATCATCCATCCATCTCCAAAACCTCTAACGTGCTCTCCATCTGATGTGCTCATTCCTGATCCTGTCCATCCTGGTCACACCCAAAGAGAACCTCAGCATCTTCATCTCTGCTACTTCCAGCTACAAGCAGGCTACAAGCTAACGGTATTGCACTCAAAAGGGTATTAAGAATCGTGAAATACATACACAACTGCGGACAGGCGCGACAGCACATAAAGTAACGCCCGAGCAATTCCAATCCAATCTGATCCAACTTTATTTCTATCGCACTTTGAAAACAACAAAGTTGACCAAAGTGCAGTACACAACAATAACAAGGAACAGTGGTAATATAGAGAAGAAGAGAATACAATCGGACAAAACCAAGGCAACGCCAAAGAAAACAAAAACGTTTTAAGAGCTGACTTAAAAACAGAGCGTGATCCGCCCGTCTAAGGTGCAGGGGCAGTGCGTTCCACAATTTTGGACCTCCTCTAAATTTTTTGTACCACTAGCGAGGAATAACCTGCTGACCCGAGTGTCAGGCTGAATTGGGTCAGACAGAGCGAGGCATTTATAAACAAAAAAAAGGATTTTAAAATCAACATGGTAAGACACAGGGAGCCAGTGCAAAGACATTCAAACAGGTGTGATATGATCACATTGGTTGTGCAGGTTAAAAGGCAAGCGGCGCGTTCTGTACAAGTTGTGGGCGTGTGAGAGATGTTTGGTTGAGACCAACATAAAGAGCAAGATTGGGATATTTTTTGATGAGGCATTTTTGTGATGCAAATGTATTATTCTTTTGCATGCGCGTGGTTTTGAGATGGCAACTACAACAAAGTCAAAAAATCTGAACTATCCATTTAAATTATTAAAAATGACAGTAAGTGAATAAACTAAAATAAATGATAACACAGAAAGATTGAGAAAAAAAACTTTTATAAATAATTATACTAGTTTACAATGGAATTCATAAATGGACAATTTAATAGATTATTTCATTTAATACAGTATTAATGAATTCATATTTAAATTATCTGTTTTAATTGGGCCCTGCAATTGACCGGGTGTTTGGTGTGTTACCAAATGAACGTCCAAGAGCTTTACCGAGCTTCAGCCTGTCCCGAGGGAACTCCCATTTGTTGGCGTCATATGTGAGCCTCTCACACTGCTCGTCCATGGGCATGTCCTCCGAGTCCAGGATCATGGACAGGTAGCCCGTCTTCAAATCGCCACCGTTTGGCTGAAACAGGAAACATTTGCATAGATGGTCATATGCATACTCCCGCCCTCCTTGCTTTTCATTACAATGCAGCAGTGTAACAGTTCAACGGGCAATAGAGGGACAAAACCGGGTCCAGTGGGTGTACGTGACTTATGGGAGCAGAGAGTGACCCCGTTGTTCTTGGACACAAAAGAGACGAGCCAATGAAAACCAGAGCAGTCACTTCCAATCAGTCATAGTCTTTGTGCGTGATTTGTAGTTGGATTCACTGTGAGCTCCACGAGTGCAGCTGCACGGCGCAAGAAAGACAGACTAGCGTGGCAGAAAGAGAGCGGACGAGGAAGTTCTTACCCTCTTTCTGCCACGGATGACAAAGACAATCAGCAGCCAGAAAAACATGGCGATGACCACCGAGCCGATCGGAACGATCAGCTCCACGTTGGTCTTTTCCTCTGCACCTGAAAAAAGAACCGCAATCATTCAAATGTACTGAAAAGAGTGCATGAAAGAAAAAGTGCAGCAGTAAAGTCATATTTCATGTATTCAAAAGAAATGGACAACAGCTATTTTGTTTGGATCCCGTTCCAACTGGATCTACATTGTACTGGCAAAGACAGGGTCACGTAGGCCCCTGCCGGTCCCGCTTTGACAGACACACACACGCACACACACACACACACACACACACACCACCTCCCTCCAGTTCTTCCATTGTCTTGGCTTTACAAACTCCTGGGGGTTGTGCACAAACCAAGCCAGCTTCCTGTCATGAGGAAGTGATCTTTGATATAAAAAAAGGATTGTGTCGTAAAGTGATGTTAGGCTTTGAGGCCAAATGTAAAGTTAAATTTTTATTTCGTCAGAATAAATAACGCATGAAGTACTAATGCTTGCTGAAATTCTACGGGTGTACTCACTTTTGCAAGAAATCAGCAGACAATTAAAAAAAAATACATGATATTGTTCCACTCCATTCCTGCGCATGTTTCTGCTTCAAGTGGTCCCAAACCTGCACTTTTATCTTGATCTGCAACAAATTCTTAACCCATCCTACCAACTAACCCAGGAAGAATAGAGGTGTCAATGGAGGGCATCCAGCGGCTTTCAGTGTGACCACATCTAATGGAAATGCCCGGGCTGTACCGCACACACTATATTTCTCGAACATTTTCCATCTCTTTTTCATCTCCATACTCACCTTCGGTAGTCAAGAAGGCCTGCGAGCTGTCACATCCACGGCTGTTGCAAGCAGAGCAGCTGTACAATCCGGCGTCCTCCTTCTTCACGCGCTGTATGGTCAGAACATGACTGCGGCGGCTCAGAATCACACCTGAAAGATGTTAAGATGTCTAAAGCTGCAACACGACAAAATAACCTAAATGCACTTGCACTTGTACGTCCTACCTGAGCCCTCCACCACGGTGTGGTTGTTTTTGGTCCACACCACCATCGGGTCTGGGGTCCCGGCTGCGTCACACAGAAGCGTGACGGTGGCGCTCACGTTGACTCTCTGGTCTGTTAGGTTGTTGAGGATCCTTGGAGCCTCAAGACCTAAACTCAAACAATATAAATAACATGGCACTGTTACATTTTTTGATTAAAGATGCAAAAACTAGAGATGGCTCCCTAACCACAATTTGGACACCCTGTCTTATCTTAAGTAACATGTTCACTGAAAACTGAGCTACAAAACAATGGCAGATTATTTTCAAAAAACAATAATATTCCACCTCTGAGAGACAGATGGCGCAGCAGGCAGTTTCTCTCCCTGGTCTTGATGTTTTCCACCTGGCAGGCATACAGGCCCTCATCTTGGCGGGAGGCGTTAGGCAGCAGCAGCTCCAAGGTCAAGTTGGCGCCTTGCTCGCCGGACAGCACCGCGTGCAACAGCGGCATAGGCTGCAGCAACAACGAGCGACACGGCTGCACCAACGGCGGCCGCTCGGACTCGGATTTGTTGGCGACGCGGAACCAGGCCAGGTTTCCGTACACCAGCCGGTCCGCCTTGCAGCGTAGCACCACAGAGTCCTCTTCCAAGGGGTCGCTGGACGGGGACACGGTCAGCTCAAGCCCTCCTGGGAGTGCACAATGTAAATACTTCACGTGGGGAAGAGTACGAAGGGTACAATGAGCGTGCTTACGAGTCACGTGGAAAAAAATGACGCGTGAATCCTCTCCGACTTTGTTGGTTGCTGTGCATCGGTAGAGAGCTTGGACCTCAGCTTTCTGGACCTTCAAAGAGCTCACAATTTTCTGTTGAAAATCATAAAAATGAGATTAGTTCTGTCCAACGCTTTTGTCTTTGAAAAATTTACCTTCTGGCCATGATCGACGTACGTGTAGATCCGCTCCACAGGGTTGTGTGCAGTCCCGTTGTTGATGTCCTGCCAAGCTTTACAGCCCAGTAATGGGATCTCAGCCTTCGGCAGTCCAGGTCTAGTCCACAAAAAGCATGTTGAAGCAGGTGGAAAAAACGGCAATATTTCTGCAAACGAACAAAACCATAGCACAGACCTCCGCCAAGGCCAAACAACGATAAGCATGTATGTCCAACTTGGACACACCACCGCATGACAGGCGATACTGTTCCAGTCCAGTCTGGTAGGGAGCACTAATGCTCTTTACAAATTACACACCGCATTTTTTCAACCCCACGGCTGTATCTGCTGGACCTGGCAAGCCCCAATGCTGGTGGCCTGTACGACTGAAATTCAATTTTATCCAGATCCTCACTACAATTAAAAGGTTTTTTCCTTGACCCATGTCCCACACCTCTACAAATGCATTGGTGGCGTAATCCTGCTAACTAAATGAAAAGCAATGGGAAATGACAATGCCCAAATACGGGCGACAGATGTCATTTGATTTCCTCTTTTTTGTGGTTTTGCTGCATACAAGCGACTTTAAACCAGTGTGGGGCGAATTCCTTAAAAAAATTAATTGTTATATTTACCCACAACAATATTGAATTAGTAACAGAATTACTCTTTTTATAAATATAATTCGTTACCAGCGAAATTAATCATTCATGAGATTTTGAGGTTGCATTCGGTATCTCAGAATATTGAACTATAACTCATTCCTGATCCTGTCCATCCTGGTCACACCCAAATATATATATACAAATCATGTCCCTCATATAGAGGGTTGTGTCAAGAAGGGCATCCGACGTAAAAATTTTGCCAAATCAAAACATGCGAATCAAACGGAAAAAAATGATTCGCTGTGGCGACCCCTGATGGGATAAGCAGGGATAAGCCGAAAGGAAAAGAAGAAGAAGAAGAATCTTGAGGTAAAAATGGGTGGTTTCGTATGCAGTATGTGCAGTATTATTATTGTTATAATAATAATAATAATGTATGTATACAAGAACAATGCCGATGCTCAATAAACAATATTAAAAAAGGGTAGCTTACTTTATGTATGTACAGTATATATTGATAGTGTTATTTTTTGAAGCTGCACGTTGGTCTAGTGGTTGGCATTTTGACCACACAGTCTGGGTTTGAATCTCTGTGTGGAGTGGTGTTTGCTCTCCCTGTGCATGCGAGGGTTTTCTGCGGGTACTCCGACTTCCTCCCATATTCCAAAAACATGCATGTTAGGTGAAGAGGCAATCATAGGTATGAATGTGAGTGTGAATGCTTGTTTGTCTATACGTGCCCTGCCATTGACTGGCGACTGGTCCAGGGTGTACCCCGCCTCTCCCCCAAAGTCAGCTGGGGTAGGTTCCGGCATACCCTGAGACCCTGTTGTTTGTTTGTTTGTTTATTGTTGTAAAAAATATATATGAGTACTGTTTTGAAAAATGCTCGCCCTTGAATTTATGGTTGCATGTACAGTATTCATGTTTGTACAATGTCAATGCTCAGTTCTAAAAGGCTAGTTTAGCTAAATCAGACATGATGGTGGGGAACAACAGGAAACGCAGTGAGAGACAAGAGGAAGTTGCGGGATGTGCAGTCAGAAGATAAGCAGTTTCTTGGGTCAAAGCAGACGGACTGAATACCTAAGAAGGCCGTTGTGTAACTATTTGTATCTGATAACTCGTAGCAAACTATGATTGTTTCAAGTCAGTAAATACACTTGACATGCTAAAAACAGACACAGTGCGGCGTCATATCCGCAACCGGTGTCCCTTGTTGTCGCTTCCCTTGTTTTGTCAACAGCACTAAGAGCCTCTCCCAAACAACCTGTTGACAATGTGCAATCATGACTCACACGAAGGCCTCAGGACAGTCGTCTTTGGACATCCACTGCCACTGGATGTGCGTTGGTGTGGGGAAGCCCCGGGCGGTGCACCTGAGAGTGGGGCTGCTTGCATACAGGTACACATCCGTGTCCACGGCCACCTCCTTCTCAATGATGTGAGGAGGAACTGAAGAATGAATCAGAGTGATCACCACGGTCCACCATGCGAAATGTGATTTAAGAGGAAATGACGTACCATTGACCAGAAGCTGGAAAGATCTCCTGTGCTCCTCTTTGGTGATCTTGTTGGTCAGGACCACGGTGTAGTTTCCCGCGTCCATTTCTGAGACTCCTCGGAAGATGAGGGCGTCACTTTTCTGCTTGATCCTGTAATCATCCTTCAGCGGGAGGCTATTTTTCAACCTGGAAAGACAAGAGGGGAAACACATATTACGTACCCAGCATGGAGTACCAATCAGCAAGGGTCAACTTTGACCTTTTGCACAAGGTCCTTAGATGTTACATACACTAAAAGGTCACCAGGCATCCTCCAATTAATTAGGCTTTTTGCAGCCTGCCAAATCGTATTTTGCAACTTGAGCCCAAAAAGCAGTATAATTGCATCCCACTCCTTCAGGTCAAGTTCAGTGTTACTTGCAGGGACAAGTAAACACCAGCACTGAACTACCAGTGTGATTGTCACGGTGTCAACACAAAATGACACTGTCACTGCACTGCTTTAAATCACTTTGTGGATTTAAAAAACGCATGTCTCGTCATTACCGTGCATCGTCCCCTAATAAATAAATACAGAATGGTACAGTCAAAAGAAGATTACCATTTAAAGCTGGGTTCAGGGTATGCTGAGTACTTGACAGGTATGACTGTGGAAGACTGATCCCCCACATTCACCTCCCAAACCTTCGTCCATGGCTCTTTCATGTCAATGAAAGGCTTCTCTGTAAAACAAACACACACACACACAGGAGTCGTAAGACTGTTTGGCCAAATTAGCTCAGAGTTTTGAGAGTGTAATTTCTGTTTGACGAAATGAGACAAACCAAAGGAAAAAAACTGTAACACGCCTACGTACCATAAACGACAAGGAAAGCCGAGGTGCTTATCTCCATCTGTCCACTGGAAGCAGCGCATGTGTATTTGCCAGAGTGCTCCACTGTCACGTTGTCCACGATGAGCGTGTTGGACAACTCCAGCGAGTTCCACAGCTTCTTTTTGTGCGCAATTGTGTGGACAGATCCGGAAACGCTCTCTGCGGTCTTGGGGAAAAGCACACACAGGAAGCAATCTTATAGATGAGGTATGGAGTGTATCCTTTAAGCTCTGTCAGGGCTGTCCAAACATTTTCCATCGTGGGCCACATACAACAATATTTAAAGATGCAGGCACCACTTTGATAATATTCAGTTTTTTGTTCATTAACACACTGAAACCAATCCAAGGTACAGCACTTAAAAGGATTTACGAAAAAGAAACCTGAAATCTTATATAAATATAAGATTTTATAAATATTGCAACAACTAAAAATCATTATTTTATAATGTTGATCATTATTTTTTCCTAAATAAAAATAAAAGAAATATGTACATATATATAGATAGACAGACAGACGGACGGACGGACAGACGGATAGATGGATGGATGGATAGATAGATGCATGGATGGATGGATGGTTGGAAGGACAGACAGATACACAGATAGGTAGATGACTACCAGTTGAGAGTGGGTGTCAGTGGTGCTGTCGAAGGCCAGACCAGCGTGCGTCCAGTTGAAAGCAATGCCAACGTTGAGTTCAGTGTGCGCAGTACAACTCAGCATCAGACGCTCGCCCACACACAGCTTGACTCGAGTGGGGGTCAGGGTGAGGTCGTAGATCTTGTATCCTGCGGAAAAGGGAGGGGGAGACAGAGGCATTGTTCTCTAAACACTTTAGTCAGATCCTTGCGTTTGTTTTTAGCCCCTAACTCGCTCACCGACAACCGCAACGATGTAGAGGGGGGACTTGAAGGTCTCGTTCCCAATGTGAGTTTGGCAGGACACCACGCCGGCGTAGCTGATTAGGTGACTAGGGATAGTGAAACCAGTCCTGGCGTCCCACAGGGTATCTTTCCCGTCAGGGTGAAATTCTTTGTCTGGATACTTCTGACAGACAAGGGATTTGCAGTTTTGGAGAGAGAGAGAGAGAGAGAGAGAGAGACAAGACAAGATTGTATAAATAATAGCGTAGTTTGCTTCTGGCGGCCTACATTTGTTGTCGACGTATGGTTCTTCGCCTCCAACTCAAATCACATTGCGCACGTTTTTGTCATTGTGACGACAGAATGATACTAGTGCAGAGTATGATGTGGAAAGGTAACATCTACTCGCAAACATCATGTTTAATGGAATGGAATGGATTTTTTTATTATCAGTAATTTGATTTATAGATTTTCTGTTTTATTAATGTCATTCATTCATTCATTTTTTATGCTGCTCAGTCAATTTTATGCTGTATTTTATTTTATTAATATAATTTCCTAACATATTGCTTTTCACTGACAAGCATGCAGCTCTCAATATTGGGATTATTTTTAAATGAAAACATGTCGCTACTGATTTAAAATGTTTATTGAAATGGAATTGATTAAAAATGACTTAACTACTTAACACTGTTACATTAAAATATTATTTTTTTAGGATTGTTGTTGTATTTTTCTATAAATTATTGTTACAGTATAAAGTTTTAAAAGGTTAATCGCAATTTTGTGATTTTAAAAAAATACTAAATAATTATTAACTTGAAATAATAACCTCCTTAATTACTTAATAAAAGCTAAGCAATATTTTGTAAAATAATTATTAATATGATTAGATTTTTTTGTTATTATTATGCTTCTTTACTGTTAGTGCCTTAACATGCTGTGACTGCCATGAAAAGCCTTCATCGCCCAATTTTGTATTTTTTCCTTTTCATTAAAAAACTTTGTTGCTTTTAAAATGACTCCTGATTGTACAACACGTGCGGATTTTAGCACCACCCTCATTTAAATTCCCTTACACTGTGAAATATGTTTCTTACAGTATGAAGCGTCACATCAAGATTCTCCAGAGATCCTCGACATGGAATGACCACTCGCTCGCCTTCACGGATGACCACCACCTCGTATTCCTTCTCCGAGGGAACAAATGGCGCCTTGTGGTCTGAAACCAAAATAATAGCAGTCCAATGTGATTAACCAGATTACGTACTGTTATTAGAAAAATGTGTATTGCTTCAAGTCAAACAAGTTACCAGTAGGTGCAGTAGATTCTCAGAAAACAAACAAGACCCAGCATTCATGATGTGCGCGCTCTTAGGGCTGTGCAATTGGGGAATTAGTTGAAAGGGGTGTGTTCAAAAAAAATAGCAGTGTTGCAAAGAACAACGTACTTAATTAAAAAGTTGATTGGAGAGGGGAAAACTTATGAAGAGGTCCAAAATATTTTGCCTGTTCAGCTCAAATGATTTCCAGTGCCTTAAAATAGAGAGCAAAACCAGAGACACGTGGCAGAAAACGGAAGACAACTATCAAAATGTATCAAAGAATAACCAGAGTGTCAAAGGCTCAGCCAATAATCAGCTCCAGGATGATCAAAGACAGTCTGAAGTTACCTGTAAGTACTGTGACAGTTGGAAGATGTCTGTGTGAAGCTAATCAACGATATTTACAGAATGCTCCGCAGTTTCTATGTTAAAAAAAGGCATGGGTAGACGAGGTTTCAATTTGTCAAAGAACTGGTCTAAAGAGAAATGGAGGAACATTTTGTGGACTGATGAGAGTTAAATTGTTCTTTTTCAGTCCAAGGGCCGCAGACACTTTTTGACACGACTCCCAAACTTTGAATTCAAGCCACAGTACACAGTGAAGACAGTGAAGCATCATGATATGGGCATGTTTCTCCTGCTATGGTGTTGGGTCTATTTATCCCATAGCAGGGATCATGGATCACTTTGCATATGTCAAAATACTTGAAGAGGTCATGTTGCCCCCCTGGGGGGGTTGCGGTGAACTGTAATGGCGGGGGCACGAGAGGTAGAGACAGCTTTGGGTGTTAGTGTAAACCTGCCAATATGTCCAAATGTATTATACTCAACATGCCATTTGACTCAGGAATACACTTCACAGCTTTCCATTTGGTTGCTTTTTCCTGGTTTCAGTTTCAAGTTCAGTTTCTACAATACAGATAAATAAATAGATATTATCAGTAGTCAATAGTATTTCAAATGGGGGGAGCGCAACAACAAAAATAACTGAGAACCGCTGCCTTATGCTGAAGAGGACATGCCCTTGAAACAAGACAATGACCCACACACTAGTAACGGCAGTAGTCAGCGGCAGACGCTGCAGTTTTTTTAACACACCCCTTTCAACTAATTGCCCAATTGCACAGCCTTAAGAGCGTGCATATCATAAATGCTGGGTCTTGTTTGTTTTCTGAGAATCTACTGCACCTACTGGTAACTTGTTTGCCATGTAGCAATAAAAATAGACTTAAAAACTGTGATTTGTGTGGTTATTTTTGAACACTAATGTATGATAAAAGCTCAGCTCCCCTTGCATCCATACCGTGAACAAACACATAAACGGCCACTGAAGTCTTGCCATTTTCCACTTTGAGGTCCCGGTAAGAGCACTGGTACTGCCCTGTCTCGTTGACGGTGGCGTTGGAGATCCACAGTTTAGTGCAAAAGAGTCCTGACCCGCTGCAGTCGCTGGTGGATAAGCGAGCGCTGGTTGGGGGAGTGGACCACCTCAGGTACTGGCGACCTCTGTAGGAGTGGAGAAACAATTGGAGGTTGAACTTTATTGCCGAGGGCGTCAGATGCCAAACGGCATACGTGCCTGCATGTGAGCTCCAGGTTGTCGGATTTGTTCATCCTATGAATGTTGTGGATGTTCAGTGTCGGCGGGTCGGGCATGAAGCGCAGCTCAGTGGCTTTGGAGGAAGAACATGTGAGAAGATTATTGTCAAGACTCAAAGGATTGTTAACAGTTTGCTCAAGAAACGCACCAAACACATCTCCAAAAGCTAATAACCACTGGGGTCTCTAATTAGCGCCGGGTCAAAAAAATATCACCAGCTGTGGCTGGAGGCAACCTCCTGTTGTATTTTTGTAAGTTAACTCTACGAGTTGGCAGGAAAGCTGCATTTGAAGCATCATGGGTGGTTGTCATTCAGCAGCCGTATCTACCTCTGCATGCACTTTTAAAAAGTCAACTGTGTTTACAATGAACTTTTTAGCATCACTGATGCTGGCTGAGCTGTTTGCTCTTTACCGCTAATACAACATTGGTTCTGTCGCTGCTGTGTTGTGCAATATACTTGTTAATAAATGGCAATGTAGTCAAACGCTATTATGTTTTTCTTTCTGCTGTCTTAAGTACTCTATGTCATTAATATACATGTAAAAATGAACTTGCGGCATTTATTGAGTTTGAATGGATTTCAGAAATAACCGTCTTGCTCAAATTATCGCGGTCAAGATATGCTAATGCTATATGCCGTTATTTTTCGAATATGCCACACGCCAATAGAAAGAATGAGAGTGGGGCAACAAATGTCCCTCATTTTGGACACCCTACAGCCTACAACAATGGAGATTTGACCTAAGTTGTCCATTAAGTCAGCCATTTGTGAAAAGTAAACATGGAATGGTGCAAATACAACAAAGTGCATATAAATACATAAATATTGTGAGGTCAGAGGCGACTGATTTTGCTGTTCAAGGTCATCCCCAAGGTGTTTGAGAGGCTTCTTCCACATTAAACTCAGCCAAGCTTGCCGAAAAGGGTCTTCCCCAAACTCTTCCCACAACGTTGGAAGCATACAATCGTCCAAAAATGGAGATGTCTCAGATTATGATTTTTTAGCACCATGTTTCTGTGTGATTGGCTGTCTTCAAACGTTCCCAGTACGACAGCAAAATGGCAGTGGTTGTGCCAAAACAGGAAGTCGGGAAAAGATGGGCCGGGTCAAGCTCAATAGCGCGGCCTAGGTGGGGTTCCTGTTTCGGAGGATACAGGCGGACCCCCTCCCCTATTCCCTCCTCCCACTGGATCTGACATTGAGTGGAAAAAAACAAGTCGCACAAAACACAAAAGAATTATACTGTAACAGCTGCACAACAATTGTTTTTTAAACAACGGCTTCAAACATGACTTTTTTCAAGCACCATAATTACTTTGTCAAACTTCCACTAAAGAAGTTATCGCCCCAACTGAGGATGGCACAATATTAGCAAGTGCAAAGATGCAAAGACAAATAGGTAAACATCATCTCTTACCAGCAACAAGTTCCAGACCAAAAACAAGCAGCGGAACCACAAAAACCACCTGAGCCATTATTCCACATACAGAAACATTAAAGTTGATTTTTGAAAAATGGATTATGGTAAGAACGGTCTCGAACACACATTCCTCAATTCTACTTTTCTTTCAATTTTGGCAATGTTGAACGCCAGCGGACAGCGCTCAGTTGAGTGTGAAGCAGGTCTCCATGGATCCAGATCTGAGGTTCTGAGGGCAGAGAGGAGCAACTGAGCTGGACAGCCTGCAGGGGGAGGAGCACCCCAGTGTGAGGGTACACCTCCATTTGCTGAATGGTGGTTGGACCAACACTGGACTGCACTCTTCTGACTCATATTTAGCTCAGAGGAAATATCATAAAACTTTATTAATGAGCTGCAATTAAGGGATGGAGTCGATCTCAGGAGAACAGATAAAATTGGAGTCACAGTATAGCCTTTAGCCTGGTCAATAGGTTACTGCAATAACCAAACTATGTTCAATGAAAGCCAGTTTTCTGTATTTGTTTTACCTTTATTTTTGCTTAAATAATACCATGTGATAAAAGGAAATAAACATGGTATCATATTGTTGTGGTAATATATAGTTACATTTTTATTTGTTGTGGTCCTGCCTAAAATTTTTGTTTATTGTTTTATTGTTTATCACAAACAAGTCTAGGGCAAAATCACTAATTAATTTAATGAAATTTGAGGTAAAAGCATCAATGTCAGTACGGGTATCTGCAAAACCGGCCGTGTATGTACTTGGTATCACGTCAATACCAATATTTGCAGTAACGCCCACACCCAGCATCCAATGAGTGAGGTTTTAGGCTACCGCTCTTGGCAAAGTCAAAGAAATGTGGCCATACCGGTAAGCAGGAAGCAGGAAGCCGTCTACACTTCCTCAGACTGACAGACAGGATGCTGGCGCTAAGAGGCATCCTGGAATCCATAATCTCAAAGGCCATGCTGACTTTTTTTCAACACAAACATGCTTTGCGGCAGGCCTGTTTTACAAGTTGACACATTTTTGTAAGAGTGAGTAGGCGGACTCAGCAGAAAGGAAGCATGGTGACATGATGAAGTATCAAGCCCCTTTACGTAAAATCTGACATACACTTCTTTTTGGCACTTTCTTGTATGTTTGAACCACTCCATACATTCCACAACTGCCTCCTTTTTGTAACATTAGTAAACCGTAACACATTTAAACTCTCCCTATTATTTGTAAGTATTATCACTGTTTTAATAAGACTCACAATGACCGGCAAGCATGTGCACAAATACAATTCCTTAACATTTACCTGTGTCTAACTAGTAGTATTGGTATTGCGCCAATACTACTACTATCAATATTCAGTGCTTCAGAAGCCACTTCTTTTCTATGCTTATTTTCACAAATAGGTGTGCTTTTTGCGTTGTTCAAATACATTGTAAGTATTTATATTCTACTGTTACAATGTTTACAAACACTAGGAAACTGAATGGTTTTGAGGTCACACAAACCTAACTAGTTGAGTGAGATCCAATAGTAGTTGTGCTAATTGTGTGTAATTGTGACACTTTCCTAAATCCTAACCAATCATTACGTTGCCTTTTGCTGCGTATTATTATTGATAAAAAAAAACATCTCGCAAAAGCTTTTAGCATTCAATTACCGTAACATTTGCTTCCACCTGGAAACTTTGTACACCATTCCCCTGACTGACTTGCACCCGGAACTAGTTGTTTGCGTCTGGTTCACGGCCGAGCCTTTTCAGTGATGCACACAACACCACGGTTGAAAAATGACTTGGAGCGATGTCAGCTTCCGCCTCATTGACCTGGTGTGGTTAGTTTTGTCATTTTCGTTCTTGGTGGCACTCGGGGTTCACGTAATCTTAAAACGTTTGCCCCCAAAATACAAAACGTGTCGCCTTTACGTGTTGTTCCAGGATCTAGTTCGTTATGGAAAGACCAAACAGAACCTCAAACGCGACGACTGGTTGTGTGTGTTTGACGTGCCAAAGAGGTGAGCATCCGCAAAACAATATCTTCAAATGTTCGTTCATGCTAAAGTAGCTGGTCAATTGCGTTTCCCTAGGTGGTTCTGGCACTTTTACGCAACTTCCATTGTTTGGAATGGTGGTCTTCTGTTGACATTCAGCCTGAACATCACTTTACGGCAACAGTTATGTCCACAATGGCTCACTAGCTTTATAAATGTGCTATCTGGGTCAACGGACAAAGGAAGTGAAGGTAAATGCCAAATACTTTTTTTTTGTTCATACGCATAACCTTATACACATTAAACGTGTATCATGTATTTATAATACAGTAAATTTGTATTAGGTGTCATGTAATGAGGGTAATGTTAGAGTACAGACATGGTGCAGAAGTCCAACACATCTGAGTAGTCTGGGAGTGAAACGTAAAAATGTTAACTATGTAAGTATTTAACATTATTAAGTATTACGATAAGTATGTCGTATGTTGGGTGCAGGGGATTCAACAGGGATGTGGGCACTGGGGGGAGTGGTGGGGGGTGAGGTGTGTGATTGTGCCTGGAGGGTTGCTGCCTCTCCGAGTGGTGGGGTGTGTTGCCCGGGTTCCTCTCAGGTACGGGGTGGGGATGGCGGTGGTGGTGTTGGGGGTGTGGGCTGCTGGAATCTCCTACAGTGGCGCGCCTGTTGGCTAGTGTGTGACATCTGGCTGAGGCTGCTCCCGGACTGCGGTCGCTGGGCGTCCGGGGCCTATGGATGGCCTCACCTTGTGCCGGTCCCTACCCCGCGGTATGTCCCGGAAAACAGGGGTGCCTACTGCCCAATGGCTCGTCTTCTGGAAAGGAAATTGTATATTTTTTCCCTCCCAGTCTTACTATCCCTCGCGCCCTTGCCCCCCCACTCCCTGCAAACAAGCACATAGGATCTGGGGGAGTGCGCGTGCTCCATGGGGGTGTGGCAGGGGGGGGTCACAAACATGACCTCCTTCTGTGATGCCCTGGGGGCCGCCAACTCCCCAGTTTTAATTACACTTATTCACTATACATAGACTCAAAGACACCTCACATTCATTTTTGTGGTGTAGGGACTCGTGTCACTGGGTGGGTCACGCAGTTTCGGCTCCTCAATTTTAACTGCCGACACACACACACATCTCACACCTCATAACAATTTTAGTTGGGTGGGGGGGCGGGGATTAGAGGGTCCTATTACACCCCTGTTTTCTTGGATGCTCCCTGGGGCAAGGGGCGGTGGGGGGAGTGGTTGTTTCAGCTCCGGGTCTCAGTCGGCAGCAGTACTGGGAGGAGTGCGTGCGTGCGTGAGTGAGTGCGTGCGTGTGTGCTGTGTCAGTGGGATTCCCGGCGGCCGGGTATGGTCGTATGGCCCCGTGTCTCGAGGGAGCTCGCGGTGGTGCTGCTCGCTGCATTGGGGGGGTGGCACATCCAGGTGCATATGTGAAAATGTAGGTGTGTGGGTGTATGCGTGTTGGCATGTGTGAGTGGGGGAACACGGGTTGGTGTGGGTACTGGGGCTGGGGTAGGTGAGCACTAGGGGTGGGGTGGACGGGGCACGGGGGAGGGAGTGGGGGGGTTAAACCCATGGGCCTTTTACGGGCGCCTGCCTCTGGCGTCGGGGAAGGCGATGGCCCGCGGCAGTTGTGTCTGAAGCGGCCTGGAGCTCCTGGGGTGTTGAGTATGGCCCTTGCTTTGGGGGGTTGGGTGGCTTCTAGGCCCGGGGGCTCGGGGGCGGTTGTCCTGCTTGCCCGAAGCTGGCCGGCCCCCGGCGGGTGTTTCGGCGGTTGGCGCCCCGGGCCCCCCTTGTGGCCCTTGCTCTGCTGCCGAGTGGCGTGTGGCCGGGTCTCCCTTGCACCTCTTCAGAGTGGACTCGTGGTTGCCTCTTGGGGGGGCGGGGTCGGGCCTTCCCCTCTGTAGGGAGCCTGCTGGGGGGCCGTGCTCCGGCGTCTTCCTAGTAGGACCCTCGCTTTTGGAGGGAGTGTGGTTTGGGATGCATGGCTGTGTTCACCACAAACATCGCCTCATTCTCTGTTTCACTCTGATGCGGTTATCCTGTCACTGCAGAGTAATGTAGATTTAATGTGGATTTGTTGCACGTGTCATCTGGATGGTCATTGTTCAAGAGGTTCTGTTTCTTTTCTCGTTGTTTTTCTTGTATGTTTATCATTATTAGTACATATGTATGTATGTGTGTATACATATATATGCACACTGTATATGTATATGTATATGTGCACAGTATGTGTATTATATATGCTGGATAAGACAACAAAAAAAAATGTTAAATATAAACAATTCTACCAACAACAACAAAAAATCGGTTGAACTAGAAAGTATAAAATGTGTATGCAGATGAAATTTACTTCAAATTAATTAATTCAAATCAATGCAAATGCATCCATACACTGGGATTTATTTGAAATGTCACCAAAGCTTGCAATTTGTTGTGTTTATGCAGGATCTTATTGCATTTAGTCTCTGGACAAAATATTGAGTGATTTTGACCTTTGCCCTTTTGCATAGCTCCTCATCTTTGCATAGTCCTGGTAGAGCTGCTGCTGTGGTTGCATTCTCTCAGGAGGCTTCTGGAGTGTCTCTATGTCAGCATTTTCTCTGATGGGGTCATCCATGTGGTGCAGTACATCTTTGGACTGGGCTACTACATCCTGCTGGGAGTGACTGTGCTCTGCTCAGACCGCCTAACTAAGGGTTAGGGACCCTCTCTAATTAATGTCCTGCTCGTTGTTCTGCAGTATGTTCATTTAGGTTGTTGTTTTTAAGGGAATGGAACTCTCTTATCCCAGCTGGAGTGGTTTCACTTTGCAGGAATTGTGATTTTTATTCTGGCTTCTGTGCTGCAATATCAGTCCATCGTTCTTCTGGCTGGACTCCGCACTGGAAAGTCAGGTGAGTGTCTTGTGTCACCACAACATTAGGTACACCTGAACAATCTAACAAGATCCAATTACAGATGATCCTGAGAGTTTGCGTCCCTCATGTAAATATATAAAGGCTTTAAGGTTCCATGATGCGTGCAATTTGTATTTTTCTGAATAGGAAATATTGGAAATAGAAATCTTCTGTTCCCAGACCTTTATTACTTTAGTACAGGCCACATCTTTAACTGCCACATGAGAGTAACTTAAACAAAGTTAACTGCTGTTGTTTATAAGACATGAAAACAACACCAGCCGGTTTTTACTTCAATAACAACATTATTCAAAAGTATTAGGCCTGGAGTCCTACTTCCTTAAATGTGAGTCCTTAATTTGTGGTTACTTCCTGTGCCCTGTCATCTCTTCATCTCAAAAGCTGAAGAAAAAGCATTCTGAGTTAATGAGGCTTTAAACTACAAACAATAATAAACATTTTTTTAAATAGACGCTCTATCAAACCTGAGTACGTAGTATTACCTTTGTTACAGGGAATTTTTGTATTAGGTGTCACTAGATTATGCAGGTGGCCAGAAAGTGTAGATCATATAAAACATGTCCCCAATTATACTGTTGATAATTTTCCTGCAAGTGCAAGCCACCTTGCATGTTGTCATTGGTTCCATTGCCATTGATGTATCATTGATGAGTTGAATGTCATCAATCTGCAGACAATGGACACTAGACACTGCTAACATGGTGTCAAGTTGCTGGAGGCCTAAAAAATGTAAAAGGCCAACACCTCCACATTCCTTTCCATTATGTTTTGGTCTTTTAAAACACGCCCGTTTCCCAGTTATATGCTTGATTGTTGGGTATTGCTAACAGGTATGTGGTGTCAGTATACGTGTCTTTCTCGTCTTTTGTCCTGCAGGAAAGGTGGAGACGCTGGCTCACCGGCTGCCAAAGGGGGGCTGCTTTGAACTTGTGTCGTGCCCTCATTACCTCGCAGAGTTGCTCATCTACTTCTCCCTGTGTTTAGTTTTGGGAGGCCAGTCTCTCACCTGGTGGCTCGTGGTTCTGTATGTGTTCTTCAACCAGGCGCTGGCTGCCCTGCTTTGTCATGATCTCTACATCAGCAAATACCAGTCATACCCTAGGCACAGAAAAGCTTTTATACCTTTTGTGATGTAAAGTGTTAAGTAAAATGAGCTATGTTTAATTACAGTAAACTGATTGGACTTAATTTGGAAAGGCACCGGTCTATATAAGATCTCATAGCTCACAGTGCATATCAGCAAATAAGAAATGAGGTTGAAGGAATTGCACGAAGAGCTCAGACACAGAATTGTGGCAGGGCACAGATCTGGCCCAGGTTACAAACAAAAGTGGCCTCCATAATCCTTAAATGGAAGAAGTTTGACGAACGCAACTCTTCCTAGACCTGTCCAGCCAAACTGAGCAATCGCAGGAGATGAGCCTTGGTGAGAGAGGTAAAGAGGAACCCAAAGATCACGGTGGCTAAAATCCAGAGATGCAGAGGGGAGATATGAGAAAAGTTCCAGAAAGTCAACTATTGCTGAAGCCCTCCACCAATCTGGGCTTTAAGGCAGTGTAGCCCGACAACAGTGACCTCTGCTCAGCATGGCTTGGCATATGCATTAATTACACATACGCATTAATAACACAACCTTCATTGGATTGGATCCATTTTTTAAAGTGAATGACATGTCAAAGTGGGTTCTGCATCCTTTTTTTCTAAATAGGTTTACGAAGGCTTTTTTTTCCTTTGAAACATTTTTCATGCTTTCATTATCACTCATTATCATTAGAAAAACAAAATAAACATGCCTGCAATGTATAGTTAGTGTATAGATCAGGTGTAAGGATATATTAGTGGCCTGTGTCTATTTTTTTTTGGCTCGGGGCACATTAGAAATGAGAAAAATACTGTTATGTTCTGCTATAATTTGTTGTAGCGCTACCCCGGGATGCAAAGACTTTTCAGCAGGTGAAGTCAAAAAAAGTTCAAAAGGAGGGGCAAGGGTCACCAAGGCTGACACAGCCAAATCCACCAAAAACAAAAGTGCAAAGCAAAGAAGACGTACCACTACAAATAATCCCATGCAAACGCTGATAATGCTGTGCTGAAGAAGACTGCTGATTATTAACAAGGGACAGCTGGGACCAGTAGCCGCCTCAGAACAAGGTAAAGAAAACCCAGAACTGTGCAAAACAGGAAATACATATACCAAAATAACAGCACAGCGAAAGTAAATGCCAATGAACAAAGGAACATACACATCTGTCCAAGCTGTCATGTGGAACATGACAAATACAACAAAAAGCTGTAATATAAAGAGAAAAGGCTGAAATGTTCATACTTATAATAACAGTGCTTTCTTTTGTTTATATATATATATATATAATCGTAGTCTTTGTACAAAATTTAGAAAAATGTCAATGAATCCACAAATCTTTGATGTCTCAGTGTGTGATCCTCAGTGGAAATGACACCCCTGTTATACATAAACTTCTTCTTTTCTTTTTGGCTTATCCCTTCTGGGGTCGCCAACGCGCATCAATTGCCTCTATCCAACTCTGTCTTCTGTGTCCTCTTCTCTTGCGCCAACTACCTCCATGTCCTCTTTCACTACATCCATAAACCTCCTCTTTGCTCTTCCTCTAGGCCTCCTGCCTGGCAATTCAAAACTCAGCATCCTTCTACCAATATATTTACTATCTCTCCTCTGGACATGTCCCAACCATCTCAGTCTGGCCTCTCTGACTTTATCTCCAAAACCTCTAACATGTGCTGTTCCTCTGATGTGCTCATTCCTGATCCTGCCCATCCTGGTCACACCCAAAGAGAACCTCAGCATCTTTATCTCTGCTACCTCCAGCTCTGCCGGCTGTCTTTTCCTCAGCGGCACTGTCTCTAAACCAAACAACGTCGCTGGTCTTATCACAGTTTTGTACACCTTTCCTTTCATTGCACAGTCACTGCAATTTATTAGGTTTGCTCTTGCTAACACTATAATAAGTATGGGCAGAGTAGGATACATGTATTCATATACACACTGTTGGTTTCTGGTTATTTTCTCACATAATGTGCCTAATGAAGAGTCCCTTGGAGGGTATTTCAGAACTTTTCTAACAGGAAAACTTTAAACGTGTTCATCCTCTACACGTTTGAAATGATATTTGTGACTGACTTCAGTCCCGTCCAATCGGCGAGGTTTTAACTAACACATCAATGTCATTTCTGACCAATCAGTACCCAGTACCCAATGCGACAGTTCTTCTGGAGTTCGCTCTTTCTTTCCGTCAGTTGGTGGCGTGTTGTATGTGTTTATGTATGTGTGTGTTATGGTTCTTTAATTATAAACGAACACGGACATTAACATGAAGCTATCTTTTGTCGCTGCTGCCGGCGGGCTGAAGTGACTCGCTGGATGGGACCGTGCTCCAAAGGCGGCTAAGAATCTAATCGTAATCATGTCTCTTACTGTCGGCGGACCGCTTGCTGGCAGAAACGCCGAGCGCCTCTTTCTTCCGCTCGCCGCCTCCTTGGTGTTGTTGTCGGTCGGAGTCGCTGCTATTCCGGAGGAGCAAAAGCCTGTGCAAGAACAGGCCACGATATTGGTATGTCCGGCAGTCCTGCCATCGCACGCTAATTGGTTACTTTTCGGGGCGAATCTGTTTTTCGTCCACCATGCTCGTGTTAGCATTCAAGCTACCGCTACATGCTAATCGGGACGTAGCCACAGTCGGCTCGCCGGCCAACACGTCAAGTTACTTTGGCATTCATGTTCAGAACAAAGCTAGCATTTCATTTGAGAAGAGGGTGAGTTGACATGGAAGGCAACAGCCCGCTGGCGACACTTTAGTCGGCATCCGGGCTGTTCGTTCCCAATCACTGAAAAATAACATCCTAGATCTGAACGAAGGAAAATGCCCTTTTGATTACTTTGCTCTTCACATGGCTGAATGTGCCGACAACAAAACCACACCGAAAATATCAATGGACATCAGATGTAGCAAGATTTGGATCTAGATTTGGCTGATCCAACTTTGATGTCCTGGAAACAAATCATAATGAGGCTAGTTAGAGTGGCTTCCACGTGCCCGTGTGACCTCCCTACGCCTGGGCATTCCTGATGAGGCGGCGGAAGGTTTCCTGAGGGATCCCCTCCCAGACCTGGACTAAAGCATCCGCCAACTCCTGGGCAGTCTGTGGTGTAATCTGCCGTTGGTGAATGGAGCAAGACATGGACTATGTTCACACTGCAGGGCAATTTTATTTATTTTTTTGCTCATATGCAACCTGAGACGTAGTTTATCGTGCAAGACTCGGATACCATACTCACCGAAGTAGGCAAAAGTTCTTATAAGTTGTTAGTGAAGCAGCTCTCGGCGGTGTTTCACCACTCCACCCACACGCACCTTGGAACAGACGTGGCAACGAGCTATCTACAAACGTCCATACCAAAATTCTTGCCATCGTTATTCTACACAGAATCATTTGGCTGAGAAAACATTGACTCCCGTTGCACAAAATCCTTGAAATTGCCACAAACGCGTTAGCAGAGCATGCTAGTACTGTGCGGATCGATACTAAAATGTCTTATCTCCGATACCGGTTCTTCATGATGTACAGTTGATTCTGAAATCAAAACAGTGATACTTCAGGTATATGATTTTGCAGTCTTTACGTTTGTTAACACATGGCAATGCGACTGATGTTGTGCTTCTGCACATGCACGTCACTTTCCAGGCGCGTTGTGTTCACATCACAAGTCGCTTTTGTTTGGTAATGTGAAGACCACGTAAACAAAATATCTAAACTGCAGTGTGAACGTTGCCTTGATGTGCTCATTTGGATTCAGGTTTGGGGAACGAGCAGGCTAGTTCATTGCATTAATGCCTTTGTCTGGCAGGATCTGCTGACACACTCCAGCCACATGAGGTAATTGTCTTGCGTTAGGAGGAACCCGGGGCCACCCGCACCGGCATATGGTCTCCAAAGGGGTCTGAGGATCTCATCTTGGTACCACCTTGGAGGGCTGTGCGGCCCCCCAAAGAAATGCCACCCCACACCATTACTAACCCACTGCCAAACCAGTCATGCAGGCAGCAGAACGTTCTCCACAGCATCTCCATACTCTTGTCACATGTGCTCAGTGTGAGCTTGCTTTCATCTGTGAAGAGCACAGTGCGCCAGTGGGGAATTTACCAATCTTGGTGTTCTCTGGCAAATGCCAAACGTCGTACACGGTGTAGCGCTCTAAGCACAACCCCCACCCGTGGACGTCGGGCCCTCACACCACCCTCATGGAGTCTCTGTCTGACCGTTTGAGCAGACACATGTACATTTGTGGCCTGCTAGAGGTCATTTTGCAAAGCTCTGGGAGTGCTCCGCATGTTCCTCCTTGCACAAAGGCAGAGATAGCGGTCCTGCTGCTGGGTTGTTGCCCTCCTACAACCTCCTCCACGTCTCCTGATGTACTGGCCTGTCTCCTGGTAGAGCCTCCATGCTCTGGACACGACACAGCAAACCTTCTTGCCACAGTTCTCTTTGTTGTGCCATCCTGGATGAGCTGCACTACCCGAGCCACTTCTGTGGGTTGTAGACTCCGTCTCATGCTACCACCAGAGTGAAAGCACCTTCAGCATTCATAAGTGACCAAAACTTCAGCCAGAAGCATAGGAACCACCTGCAGAGGCACTCCTTTATTGGGGCTGTCTTGCCAATTGCCTATAATTTCCACCTGTTATCTATTGTATTTGCACAACAGCATGTGAAATTGATTGTCAACCAGTGTTGCTTCCTAAGTTGATAGCTTAATTTCACAGAAATGTGATTGACTTGGAGTTTGTGAGCAGTGTATTAAACCACCCCTGTACCCACGTTTTCTCAAAAATAGCTCATAAGCGTTTACTTTTTTGGCACTGCCAGAGGTACTGATCTAAGAACTTAAGTGATTATGGGCCATGTCTGTGACAGTTGCAAAAGTGATTATGGGCCATGTCTGTGACAGTTGCAAAGCAGCAGGCAATGAGGTCTCATCTTGCTATTCCTGTTCTATTTATTCTTTACAGTATTGTTGTTGTCGTGATTATATTTTATCTTATTACACTTTTTGTGTGGCCAAAGCGTAAGATGCACCCCCGCACGTTACATCATCGGATTTGTCGAGTAGTATTTTTTTTTGGGAACATTTGGTGTAACCATGGTGACGGTATTCATGAAAACGATGGGCCACTTGAGTAGGTAGACCACTTTTCCCACAGGGAATTTCACACACATGTTCACACAGTAATACGGTGTTACTATAGTAGTACTGTAGTAATACGGATACTATGGTTTCTTATGGTACTGATACTTGGTCCTTGGTACTTTGTGCTATCTTGCTAGCATGTTAACTGTTAGCATTTTAGCTCATTTCCCCATGTTTAAAGGCTAATACAGATATGTAATGATGTATGGACATTATAGGTACTATAATACTGATACTATGGTTTCTTATGGTACTGATACTTGGTCCTTGGTTCTTTATGCTATCTTGCTAGCATGTTAGCTGTTAGCATTTTAGCTCATTTCCTCATGTTTAAAGGCTAATACAAATATGTAATGATGTATGGACATTATAGGGACTATAGGAACACTTTAGAACTCCCGGAGTACTTTAACATTTTAGTTTACTGCCTCATGTTTAAAGACTAGTACATACACGGCATAATATAGCAACATTATATGACAGCCTTGGCACTTTTTTGCTTAATGCTATCTTGCTAGGTATGAGCATGCTAACTTTTAGCATTTTATCTAATTTTGTCATGTTTATAAAGGCTAATACAGACATATAATGATGGATGAACACTATGGGGACACTTTAGAACTGCCAGGACACTTTTGGTACTTAGTGCTGGGTGTTAGCGTGTTAACTGTTAGCATGTTAACATTTTAGTCAATGTCTTCATGGTTAAAGACTAATACATACACGGCATACTTTAGAGACATTATATGACCGCCTTGGCCCTGTCCGCACTCAATGATATCTTGGTATTTGCTAGAAATCTCCTCTGGTATTGAACTAAACTTGCAGGCAGGTCTGGTCATTCCCAGGCTGTATTTGGCCCACAGCCGCCTGTTGACTATCCCTGTTGTACGTGCTAAAACACTCACTGGCCTTAGCTTTAGGTACACCATCGAATGGCGGCCAATATAAGATGAACCAATATCGTATTCCCTTGTGTACTTACAGAAGACCTCCAGCTCTAACCTTGTGGTTCCGGTGGTGAAAGAAGATGACTCCCCCAGCAAAGCAAACCTGGGATTTATCCATGCCTTTGTGGCCTCCTTCTCCGTCATCATTGTGTCAGAGTTGGGAGACAAGACTTTCTTCATTGCCGCCATCATGGCCATGCGGTACAACCGGCTCACCGTGCTAACAGGGGCCATGCTGGCCCTGGGACTCATGACCTGCTTGTCTGGTGAGTGGTTTTAAAAGGCGTAGTAATTCGGAGAGGCTTTGGACTGAGAGCACCCAATGAGCAATTACTTAATAATTACTATTACTAATTACTGTGGTGGGCTGCATAGGAGGGCGGACTTGCCACTGCCTGGTCATGCCAACGATTTTTACTATTTATTTATGTATTAACTTATCTATTTTAACGTTTTTCTACAACCAGCAGAACATAAAGCGAGAACATGGCAAAACTGTTTAATACTGAGAGCATTGAAAGTGAAAGTCTTAAAATGGCAGGCCTCCTTTTGTTACCTGACATATTTAGTCCAATAATATTTTGTCATTAAATGTTGTACTGTTTTTACACCAACCTGAATTTAATTTAATGCCTGTTTTGAAGTAATATGAATACATGGGAACTGAATTGTTCAGTAATCTATTTTTAGTTCAAAGTAACACAGTTAAGAAAATACAATTACAACTTAATTATTGTTGTTTTAGAAATCTGTTCAGAATAAATTAACAGTCCAGGATTATGACAACACAGGTGTATCCAAATTGCAGTACTATTAAAACAAAAAAAGTACTATTTAACAAAAAGAAAGGAGAGGTGAGGTATTTGCGTTTTATGTCACTGCCTACATTTAATATGCACTTTATTTACAAAAAGCATCTTCACTCAGAGTGCTCATTTGTCATTAAATACAGGCGTCACGTTTGCAAATATTCTTTGACCTTAACATCAGCTGGGGAGCTACTGCTAGCATACATGCATATCAGTGTGGTTTGCTCAATACTGGTTATTTCTGCACGGAACTAACCATTCAATAACCATTCTACTGGTCCTGTTCTTGACTGCCTTTGCAAAGTAACACATTCTTTTATTTTCTGAATAATTTCCTTCTTATGTTTTAAATTAGGACAATAGATATTCTGAAATTTTAATGAACGATTATTTCATGTATTCTCTAAGCGTGAATGGCTTCCCGTCTCATGACTGCAAATACACTGTGGTAAAGTTGGACGTTAGATATTCGGCTGCGTAGCTACAGCGGTAGTCCTCCCTCACTGTGCTCGGACTTCTTTCTCATGGTGCAGAGAGCTCGCATGGTAAGTGCCGCTCTCACTGCTGGCTGTTTTTCTAGGGACCGTCAAGTAATTACTATTTTGGTGAAGAGAAATGCAAATACCAGAAAAATCTTCCGTTCCCAATGATGTCAGGAAAGGTCTTTACATTTTTCTCAAGTGGTTTTGACAAAATAAGGCTTGAAAAGTCTCCATATTTGGCGAGAAAATTTCCAAGTTGGGAACACAGAGATGGGAAGCCATACACAAACGGGTGGACGTCTCGGGAGCAACCGCTGCTGCTCACGAACTGCACAGTAGTTACTTTCACTTTTAAGTCCCCAAATACCAGAACTCTCCAATAACGCCAAAAAATTTGATTTTTCGCTTATGTTTCGCCCCTCCTCTCTCCTCTACCCTTGGAGTGTGCCTGGGCTGGAGCCCCGCTCTGCTTCAAGATAAGAGAGAACAGAGCAAACTCAGTCTATATTGATATGAATGGTGTGTTTGCTTTTGATAATGGATATAATATTGATAAAATATCATTTTTAAAATCAATATCCATGTATTGATAATATTGATATATCGCTCAGCCCTAGAACCTAAACTAACATTCCAATTCTTTTGTGGTTGTTCAAATGTTTTTAATTCAAATCCTAGTTTCAATTCCCGCTTTGCCAACCGGTTCTGAGAACCATCAATCGAGAAGCCGGCAAGCACCGGTGAAGAAGCAGCAGCTAAAAAGTTTGTCTTAAAAAAAAAAAATGAGTGGTCGGCTTAGTGCAGCACAATGATATCATGCAAAGGAGGCTGCACCAGCAACATGATTCTTGGTTACACATTGATGGTGTAGAAATAACGTTCTACCTCGTCTTAGATGCGCTACGTCAGACTTCCTTCCTTCCTTCCTTCCTTCCTTCCTTCCTTCCTCAGTAGTCACAATCAGGGAGGTCATGCCATGCTGCCACGCTAACAGAACAGTTCCAGAATACTAGCTGATGTGGAAGTTTGGTGAAAGTAAACGACGGTATCTATGGTGAAGCAAGTTTATACATTCACACAATCCATATCTGTTGGCACAGTCAAGAGACACATTTCCGGCCTTCAAAATTTAAGCACTTTGGGCTGTAGTCCTGTTTACTTGTGTTAATAAGGATGTTAAAAAAATAGCTTGTACTAAAATTGAGGCAGCAAACATAGAATATTACTTTTGAAATTAAACACCCTTGAAAGAGTACTCCTTTAAAAAGATACTTCATAATATTATTATTCCAATTGAATGTGTTTTTTCTTATATACTGTTTGATAATAGCCCTGTAAGGAATTCATACTGTAGTTGATTAAAAGTTCATGTCTATAAAGAATTTATGGAGAAGGTTCAGCGTTCCATTCAAAAACAACTGGTTAGCATTTAAATTATGCAATTTTGTATGACCCCGCCTCTTAAAAGCACTGGAATCGAGAATTGTTAAGAACATCGAAAGCAGAATCGTTCAAATTGAAACAATGCCCAATCCTACCTCTAATTCTCTGATGCTTGCTGAGCTGATTGGAATTAGAACTAGTCTGTTCCAAGCTCAGACTGTGACCTTTGAAGATTCTTTCCTGCCCCTTGTCCCTGTCCACTCCAGTACTGTTTGGCTACGCCACCACCATCATCCCCAGGTACTATACCTACTATGTGTCCACTGCCCTGTTTGCCATCTTTGGCGTGCGCATGCTGAGGGAAGGGCTCCGGATGAGTCCTGACGAGGGCCAGGAGGAGCTGGAGGAGGTGCAGGCCGAGATCAAGAAGAAGGATGAAGAGGTAGGAGACATAGCACAGAAAGATGATGAGAAATACTTCAGCCAACAGTCTTTTCCATTGTCTTGTGTTGTCCTCTCAGCTGCAGCGCTCCAAGCTGGCCAACGGGGCTCCAGATGTAGAGGCGGGGGCCGGCACCAACTTGCCCCCATCGTCCAAGTGGCACAGCATCATCTCACCTGTCTTCATCCAGGCGCTCAGCCTCACCTTCCTTGCAGAGTGGGGTGATCGCTCACAGCTGACCACCATCATCCTGGCTGCCCGAGAAGTACGTCACATGACGCAATGTTTCTTTTCTTTTTTTTTTTTAAGCTTTTTTATTCTAACAAATACAAACCAGGATCCGTTTGGAGTTGCTGTAGGAGGCACGTTGGGTCACTGCTTGTGTACAGGCCTGGCAGTGATTGGAGGAAGGATGATTGCACAGAGGATTTCTGTCAGGACAGGTGAGACCACCACAATAGAACAATCGGGTCCTCTGAGATGCTCAAGAAAGACAGTCACTCTTGGAGGCTATTCTGCAAAGCGAGTTTAGTGGGTTAGTGAGGTGTGTGGAGTTGAAAACTGGACTTGCCTGTTCCACAAAAGTAGCTTTCTTTTAAAGCAGCCGTACATTGCTAACGTAGACTTATCTTACTCTTACACTGCACAATACACTGGCTGGGATCGCTTCCTTTTGAGTGGAAGTAGAATGACGTCAACCACCCTTTTATGTGAACGTGCACTGAGCGCAAAGGTTAGGGGGATTTAGGTTTTGTTGAGTTGCTTCTTGACCACAAAGCCCAGGTGGGTTGAGGCACAGAATACCCTCTTGGAGTTTCCACACAAACACACCTAAACAAACGACAACTACGAAAGAAAATGAACAATCCATCTTATTGTCTTTTCCTGACATAGTGACAATCATCGGAGGGATCGTGTTCCTGGCCTTCGCCTTCTCTGCCCTCTTCATCAAACCAGACGCTGGACTGTGAGAGACAGCATCCCGAAAGACTCTTTAGCGTGTACATACATGTTCAAGTGTACGTTAGTTGCTGTAGAGAGATTGTCAACTGCTGTGAACTACAGTGTGAAGATAAAGCCGGAAGTGCGTTCTGTTTCTTCTGGGAGCTCGAGGCATCATGGGAAATGTAAGATGGAGATGCAACCACACAGGTACGTGTTCTTTTTGGGGTTTCTAAGCGCTTTGACCACATGTTAGAGGTGTAGTCCTTTCCTCACAGCCTTTCGTTGTCTTTTTTTTTTATGTGTTACTCAACAGCGGCTTCTTTGGTGACCTTTTAATTTAGGTGTCCACGTGAAATGAACCTGTTTCCTTTATTCTGTTGTTGGCAATTTTGGGCACAGAACATAGCTCATACTGTGTGTAGATCTCATTTCACTCCAGTTATAATTTAAAATGATCTATTTATTTAGTGTCATTTCCCTTTGTTTTTAAGCCAACAGAGGTTCAGAGATTGGAGCAGGATAAAGGTCTTGAGGAAATATTTTTCTAAATGTTTGGATGCACTCAGCTGGGAAACCATCACAACTCTGTTTTGCAATAAAGGATTGATTCCAAAATTCAAAATTACTTAGAGAATTATTTTAACTGACTTCAGATCATTTATTGAAAGGCTAAAAAGCAAAATTTTGACGTTACTGTACATGTATTCTACATTTTTGCTTCAACCAGAATTAAAAATTGCAAAATAACCTTTTGTTGAGTGTGCAGGTTGTATTTATATATCATTGGTGTTGGCTCTAAGAATGCAAAGGAAGCTCAGCTTCCCTAAAAATCTCTTAAGTGAAATATGTAGTGCTATGTGTGCATTTGATTGACTACGCTCTAGAATACCGGGCGGTACACACATACAGTATACGGTACTACCGAGAAAATTAGAATATCCTGAAAAGTTTGTTCTATTTCTGCAATTCAACTTAAAAGGTGAATTTGACATATTATAAAATCGAATAATATGCAGATCAATATACTGTATATCAAGTATTTTTTCTTTAGATTGTGCTGTTCTAAAGAAAAAAACATCTAACTTCCTGAGTTTGTGGGCTTGTGGTTTTTATAGGCTGAAAATCTTAATCGGCAAAGTAACAAGGAACTGCTTGAGATCTGTCAATTTGCGTCTAATGGCTCAATAATATTTGTTGGTTTCATCTTTTATGGTAAATTGCCAAAAAAAACCTTTTACTTGATATTCTAATATTTCGGGTAGTACTGTATGTGTGTATGCATTCATCTGGAAAGTATTCACAGCGCTTCACTTTTTCCAGATTTTGTCATGTTACAGCCTCATTCCAAACTGCATTAAAATTAATCTTACCTCAAAATTTTACACACAATACACCATTATGACAATTTGAAAAAAGTTTTTTTTGACATTTTTTGAATTGATTGATTATAGGTATTCACAGCCTTTGCCTAATACTTTGTTGGTCCACCTTCAACAGCAATTATAGCCTCAAGTCTTTTTGAATATGATGCCACAAGCTTAGCACACCTATCTTTAGGTTGTTCTGCCCATTCTTCCTTGCAGTAATTCTCAAGCTCCATCAGGTTGGACGGGAGACGTCTGTGCACAGCCATTTTCAGGTCTCTCCACAGATGTTTAATTGGATTCAAGTCTGGATTCTGGCTGGGCCGATCCAGGACATTCACAGAGTGGTTCTGAAGCCACTTCATCCAGGATATCTCTGCATATTGTGGCATTCATTTTTCCTTCTATCCTGACTAGTCTGCCAGTTCCTGCTGCCGAAAAACATCCCCATTGCATGATGCTGCTGAGTTCAATCTTTGTCTCATCAGACCAGAAAATGTTGTTTCTCATAGGCTGAGAGTCATTCAGGGAATTTGCCTTCTGGCAAATTCCAGATGGGCTGCCATGTTACTTTTACTAAGGAGTTCCTTTCGTATGGCCACTCTACCATACAGGCCTGATTGGTGGATTGCTGCAGAGATGGTTGTCCTTCTGGAAGGCTCTCTCCACAGAGGAACCATTGGGTTCTTGGTCACCTCCCTGACTAAGGCCCTTCTCCGCTGATTGCTCATTTTAGACGGCCGGCAACCTCTAGGATGATCAGTGGAAAAAGGATGTACCTGACCTCAATTTTGAGCTTCATGGCAAAGGCTGTGAATACTTATGTCTATGTGATTTTCTTATTTTTCTATTTTTAATAAAGAATGTCACAAAAAAAATTCACATTGTCATAACGGGGTTTTGTATGTGTAGAATTTTGAGGTAAAAGGTTACTTTAATACAATTTGGAATGAGGCTGTAAGCTGACAAAATGTGGAAAAAGTGAATAGCCGTGAATACTTTCCGGATGCATCTATGCCGGTGTGTGTACAGTGGTATGCAAAGGTTTGGGCACCCCTGATAATTTTCAGGCTATTTCAGTTAAATATATAGCAGTCAGTGATATTTGAAAAGTGAAGTGAGGTTTTTAGGATTTACAGAAAGTGTGCAATAATTATTTAAACAAAGTTAGGCAGTAGCATACATTTGGGCACTCTTGTTTTATTGATTTGAATACCTTCAGCACTATTTACTGGAACACAAAATGAGTTTGGTAAGCTCATTGACCCTTGACCTACATACACAGGTCATGCCAGAAAGGGTGTTTAAGGTGGCCAATTGCAAGTTATCCTCTTTGCATCTTCTCTGAAGTGTGGCAAAATGGGAGCCTTAAAACAACTGTCAAATGCCCTGTAAACAAAGATTGTTCAACATCATGGTTTGGAGGAAAGATACCAAAGGCTAGCTCAGAGATTCCAGCTGTCAGAGAAACACGGTGAGATAATGAAAGCCAACAAGCACAGTTATGGTTGAGGCCCGGAGTGGGAGGCCAAGAAAAATCTCAGACAAGCAGAGGCGATGGATGGTGAGTACAGTTAAACTCAAACCACAGACCAGCTCCAAAGACCTACAACATAATCTTGCTGCAGTTGGCGTCACTGTGCATCGGTCAGCACACTTTGCACAAGGGAATGCTGTATGAGGAAGAAGCCATTTCTGTGCGCATGCCACAAACGGAGTTGCTAGAGGTGTTCTAAAGCACATTCAGATAAGCCAACTTCATTTTGGAACAAGGTGCTGTGGACTGATGAAAGTAAAATAGAGTTATTTGGATGTAAGAAGGGGCGGTTCATTGCGGATAAAGAACACAGCATTCCGAGACAAGCACAATGCTATCCACAGTAAAATATGGTTGTGGCTCCATCATGCTGTGGGGCTGTGTGGCCAGTACAGGTACTGGGAATCTTGTTAAAATTAAAGGTCGCATGGATTCCAGTCAGTATCAGCAGATTCTTGCCAACAATGTTCAAGAATCAGTGGCAAAGTTGAAGTTGCACCGGGGTTGGACACTTCAACATGACAACAACCCTAAACACTGCTCAAGTTCTACAAAGGCATTCATGCAGAGGAACAAGTACAACATTCTGGAATGGAATCTCAGTCCCCAAACCCCGAATGTTATCGGGTTGAAAATCTGTGGAGTGATTTAAAGCTGGCTGTACATGCTCCCTGCAGCCTCTTTGGAAGTCTTTTGAGGCTGTTTTTTCTGCAAATATTGATGTCATTTTTCTGTTGGGGTGCCCAAATTATGCACCTACCTAATTTTGTTTAAATAATTATTGCACACTTTCTGTAAATCCTAAAAACTCAATTTCACTTTGCAAGTATCACAGTGTTTGTCTGCTATAAGATATATTTAACTGAAATTGCTGATTCAAACAACTAATGTTTTATAAAGGAAAATCTTGAAAATTATCATGGGTGTCCAAACTTTTGCATACCACTGTATATGCGTACTTGTGTGTGTGTGTGTGTGTGT
>QODF01000233.1:4848421-4871428 GCA_024372805.1 Oostethus manadensis | reverse complement strand
TATATGTATATGTATATATGTATATATGTATATGTATATATATATGTGTATATGTATATGTATATATATATGTGTATATATATGTGTATGGTTTTTTTTTACTTGTACAAATTTTCACTCGCAACCTACAGGCATGTGACACGTGGTTTGCAACAAGATGACGCTGTTGCGTGGTCTATGCAATAATCAATTGTATATTTTTAATTAATGTAATAAATATTCATATTATGTTAATTTATAATAAAAGTAATTATTAATCAATCATTAACTTCTGTCTCTTTAACCAATGTTACTTCCGGTAGTATGGCGTCGCGTGACTTTGACTAATTTTATTAGACACATCATTCAATCAATTATATTTTGGCACCAAGTGGACTATGTTTACTCTGGTGAGGAAAGGTGTACAAAACGGTGGTAAGACCAGCGATGTTGTTTGGTTTAGAGACAGTGCCGCTGAGGAAAAGACAGGAGGCAGAGCTGGAGGTAGCAGAGATGAAGATTCTGAGATTCTCTTTGGGTGTGACCAGGATGGACAGGATCAGGAGGGAGCACATCAGAGGGACAGCACATGTTAGGGGCTTTGGAGATAAAGTCAGAGAGGCCAGATTGAGATGGTTCGGACATGTCCAAAGGCGAGATAGTGAATATATTGGTAGATGGATGCTTAGTCTTGAATTGCCAGGCAGGAGGCCTAGAGGAAGACCAAAGAGGAGGTTTATGGATGTAGTGAAAGAGGGCATGAAGGTAGTTGGCGCAAGAGAAGAGGATACTGAAGACAGAGTTAGATGGAGGCAGTTGATTCGCTGTGGCGACCCTTGAAGGGATAAGCCGAAAGGGAAAGAAGATCCATTTTCCGCAACACTAGGGTCGTGGGTATGCTGGAGCCTATGCTAGCTGTCTTTGGGCGAGAGGCGGACTGGATATTCATATTCATTATCATTCGTATTGACAGTTACAAGTGGCCCTTTGAGGGCAACCCTCAACGAAAACGTGTTTGTTAGCCCTGTCTTGAGCCGTCTTTGATAGCCGCCAGATGGCAGCTGCGTGACGTCACGGATACTTGGCTGCCGTAAAGCCTCCGAAGAAAAAGGCGGAAGTTGGCAACGTTTCACGACAGACGGCAGACAAAGGGCGAAGGGGACGCAGTTTAATCGAGTAAACAAACATAGAAAATGTTGAGAGAGTTGCTGAAGGAGCGACTAATGGCGGCGGCTGAAGAAATATCGGCGCTGATTCAAGAAACGATAGCGTCGTACGAAGAGGAACTTTCTCGAACAAGAGAGGAGAAGGAGCGACTTCGGCAACAACTGGAAGCTGCTAGCAAGACTCACATTGTGCTAAATATTGAAGGTATTTTCTCTGTCCTTGTCCTTTATAGCACACTGTAGACCGCACATTTGCTACTAATGTTTGTTTGTTAGAAAATGTGTTTCTAGTGATACGGGTGGGCGCCATTTTGATTTAACAACCAACCAATGGGAAAACGACCTGCGGGTCATGTGGGGGGACGTCGTTTCTGCTTGGTCAGCTGTATTACACGTAATTTTGTTTGATCACTTTTACTATTACATTTATATTTTGGTTTGTTTTTGTTGTTTATTAGCGAATGTTACGCTTGAGCAGCGTGTAGTTGACGCCATCTTCCCGGACGTCCTGGCAAGATGGGCAACATGGACGCCATCTTGGTGCTTTTACGTTGGCGTTTGTCTTGACTGACTGCCTCTTATTAAGTTTATATGAAGTCACCAACGCCGATGGTTTATTGTTTGACGGCGTGGTTGCCTTACAGCAGGGGTGTCAAACTCACCACTGGGTGGGCGGAGCATCGCGACATGTGATCCAAGATGGCTGAACGCATAACTCTACAACAAATGTAACAGGTTGTCACGTGTTATATTGTACTCTAACCAAAGTGACATATTTTGGTAAATTTTGAACATAAACCAAAACCGAAGTTTGGATCAAGTCAAACACAGCCTTTTTGTGAACACCCCCATCCCACCGACTCGCCATCCAGCGAGAAAGCAGTTGCTGGCATTTGTTCTCTTCAGCTGGCATGCCACAGAAATAGATAAAATGTGTTAGAACTTTTAAAGTACTGGTTCAGCCTCCGTTTTACCACTTGTACTGTTTCAAAAAGTACCAAATCGGCACCAGTTTTGGGTAATAAAGTCAACGATACCCAAGTTGCAGCTTTTTAAAACACGTGGAAACACTTTCATTAGAGGTTCATTACTCTTGTTGTACTCTTCTTGTACGCTCCCATGAAACTGTGTGCATGCGCCAATCTCCCCAGTGAGATATATTGGCCCACGCCATTACAAATTTTTCTTATCCAGGGATTATACATTATTTGCCATGTCTGAGTAAACATGAAAGTGTGTAGCGAGCCCCAGGAGAACATGTCAAGGTTGTTCGTGTCGTTTGTGTCCTGCAGACATCCAGCATCTGATAGGTCATCAAGAAGAACATCCCCTGCAGCAACCGATGAGGAGGTCCACTTTGAAGCAGCAGGATCTTCAGCACCTCCATGTTAAAGAGGAAGAGGAGGATCTTAAGCTCCTTTGTGTTAAAGAAGAAAAGGAGGCGTGTCCTCTAGAGCAAAAGGAGGCTGACGTCAACAAGTTGCCACTGACTGGTGTCTCTATGAAGACTGAAGACCATGAAGACAAACCACCCAAGTGCTCACCGCTTCATTACAGTTCGAGTGAGGAGAACATAGGGGCGGAGCCTTTCAGCAGCAGCTCACCACAACACATGACAACAGAAGATGATGGAGGCCACTGTGGTTTATCAGAAGCAAACACCCTCATAGCTCCGCTGTCAGATAGTGATGAAGTGACGTCACACTTTCCTGAGGATGAAGAAGGTTTGAGCAGCGATACAGACTGTGAAGGTGATGATAACATGAGGACTCACACTTCCAACAAACACTCAAAATGCTCTAAAAAGAAGACGGTTAAAAAACGTTCAAAAAGATTTTCTTTAAAACTCAGTCAACAAATGTCGACACGCGCAGGAAAAAAACCTTTCAGTTGTTCAGTTTGTGGGCATGATTTCTCTTTAAGGTACTGTTTGACAAGACACATGAGAACTCACACTGGAGAAAAACCTTTTAGCTGTTCAATTTGTGACAAACGATTCTCTCAAAAGTCAAACATGGAAAAACACATGACAACTCACAATAGACAAAAACCTTACAGTTGTTCCGTTTGTGGGGACAAATTTTCATTAAGGTCCTATGTGACAAAACACATGAGAACTCACACTGGAGAAAAACCTTTTAGCTGTTCTGTTTGTGACAAACGATTCTCTCATAAGTCAAACATGGAATCACACTTGACAACGCACACTGGAGAAACACCTCACAGTTGTTCAGTTTGTGGCGATAAATTTTCTTTAAGGTCCTATTTGACAAGACACTTGGCAACTCACACAGGAGAAAAACCTCACAGTTGTTCAGTTTGTGGCGATAAATTCTCTTTGAGGTCTTACCTGGTAAGACACATGAGAACTCACACTGGAGAAAAACCTTTTAGCTGTTCAATTTGTGGCAAACGGTTTTCTCATAAGTCAACCATGGAATCACACATAATAACACACACTGGAGAAAAACCTCACAGTTGTTCAGTTTGTGGCGATAAATTCTCTTTGAGGTCTTACTTGGTGAGACACCTGAGAACGCACACTGGAGAAAAACCTTTTAGCTGTTCAGTTTGTGATAAACGATTCTCTCATAAGTCAACCATGGACTCACACATGACAACACACACTGGAAAAAAACCTCATAGTTGTTCAGTTTGTGGCGATACATTTTCTTTAAGGGCCTATTTGACAAGACACGTAAGAACTCACACTCAAGAAAAACCTTTCAGTTGTTCTTTTTGTGACAAACGATTCTTTCAAAACTCACACAGACTAATACACATGAGGACACACACTGGAGAAAAACCTTTCAGCTGTTCTGTTTGTGACAAACGATTTTCTCAAAAGGCACGCATGGAATCACACATGACAACTCACACTGGAGAAAAACCTTACAATTGTTCCATTTGCAATGCTAAATTTGCTCTCAAGCCCACTTTGACACAGCACATGATGACGCACACTGGAGAAAAACCTTTTGGCTGTTCTCTTTGTGACAAACGATTCTCTCGTAAGTTCAGCATGGTACATCACATGAGAAGGCACATAGGAAAAAAAGATTGTCAAGAAGGGTTGGGGTCATCCTCGAATAAGATAAATGATATTGTGTAAAATTTGAGCAGTCTGCAGCAACATCATCTAAACCAAAAAACTTTGCATTTGGACATTCATCCATGCCATAGATAACTATGCAATCAATTTCAAATATGTTTAGTTATGCCATACTTACATTTTTGTCATACTTTTTTCATAGATAAATAAACAACTACAAAATAGGAGTGAAATCAAGTGGTGATGGTTTTTTTGACTGCCAATATGTGACACTGACAGCTGCAAAATAAAAGACCAGCAAGCAGCGATCGCTGCTTATTCAGCAATGGCATGAAAGCCCATACTATTATTGTATGATTTGTAGAATACATCTAGTAAAAAAATATGGATTTACTCACTGAAACTGACAGGTGGATTGCAAGATAGGCTAGAATGACAGGTGACAGCAATCCGTGTTTCGCTAACAATTCACTAACACTCAGTAACAATTTCATGTGACAGTGGGAACCAGGGGCAAACGGGCACAGCCAAGAAAGTGACATAATGACAACAATAATAGCTGACTAATGTGTTGTGAGGAGTAGGATATGATTGACTGGTATGACTGGTACCTTGCTAGCACAGAGCTGAAGACCATAGAGAACCAATGTTGCACGCTACTGCAGATAGCACATTACTATTCAATGAATGAATGTTTATAAGGTTGTATAGCAGAAAAGTATGACGGCGTCCACATAAAAAAAACTTGATTTTGAGATAAAAATTTGTAAATTTACCTTTGACCCAGGCCAAAAGTCACACAAGCCCCCTGTGTTTATAGCTGCCTCGGGCAATCCTTGTTAAATGAAGCGTTAAAATCATCAAGATTTTGAGAATTACGTCGTAAGTTTCCGACAATAATGTTGTATACTTACGAAAAAAAATTTTTGTCATGTTACGAAAACTTAACTGTACAGGAATAACAGTCAATATCGTCACTTTATAGGCATTGCCTGAGACCGCTATGAAACCGGGATCCGGTTGGGGCGGAGTATTAGCCCACTAGGCACTGCTACATCTTGTTATACATCCGTAGTACAGCTACACAATATACATCTAACAGAAATCAGTACATGTACATCCTTGATACGGCTCAGTTTGCACCTCTATCAGACATCTAACTCTACCTATTTAGACATGCCATTGGCTTTTGTAAGTATGACGCCATTTTGTGTTATCAGAAACGAAGGCATTATTATTATCAAAATAATTTGAAAATATTTAAGGTTTATAGCCATCAAGGTAGTACAATAAAAGAGAATGAAATATTAATACATGCTGTTATAAAAGTGATGACCAAAACCAGTATCAAAACCAGCATGAGTGTAATAAAGAATTTGCTTCCTTGTGGTAATAACAGTAACTCAAGCATGACAAATGATGTCTTAATTGATAGAGGTGTATACAGAGTTTTTGGTATGGAGCCACACGCCTGCATTCCGGTTTCCAGCGTGCACATTTCAAGTGAGGGACAGGAAGTTCCACTTTCCTTGTGTGTACTCAACTTCATTACCAAACCTGCGGTAGTTTGTCTGAAAGCTTCAAAAATTAGATGTTTAATCGTAGCAAAAGATTACAATGTAGTGCAGCCGGGCCGGAGCCAACCGTTTTGTGCAAAATGCTGCTGGGTTACTTCTGTTAACTTAGTTAATTAGCATTAGCTGCTAATGGTTAGCGACTAGTGCTAATTAACTAAGTTAGACACTCGCTTTTGTCGTTCAAATCTCAACGGACAAGTGAATGCAAGGAAAGATATCAGCCACCACGGCACCTCAGGTAAGAAGAGTTTCATTTGCTAAAATTGAATGATAGTGAACGCTGTTTAAACTGTGACTGTAAATCAATGATTTATTTTTGCTTATCATGATTGCGAGGTTGAATGCCGTGCCACAGTTGGGATTCACCGGGGTGGACGAAGAAGAAGTCTCCTACAAAGCAAAGCTCTTGAAGAAGGTATGGTAACCTTGTTTAGATCACTGGACTGAGCAAATTGATACATCTCAAAAAGGCTGCAAATAACAGTTATTTTCTTAGTCAATTAATCTGATGCTTGTTTTCAATCAAACACAAAGTCTTAGCTGATGTGTGTGAATATGTCGTACACAATGATAGTAGGTCTGCTTTCATGAATGACTTTGCAAATTTAAAATATTCACATTTGAGAGGCAGAAATCAGAGGATTTTTACATTTTCAATCAAAAAGGATTATTGGAATACCAAAATAGAAAAAACTTGTTGGAACTCTACTTTACAATTATTACAATGTCCACCTTTTTGCGTTTTGTATTCTACAGGCTTTGTTTTTCTGAAGATGAATGCTCCTCAGCAGCGACAGTGTAATTGTTCTATTTTTGTTATTTTTTTTCTACAATAGCAATACTACTATGCAAAGTAAAAGTGTTTTGCTCACTGCAGAGCTTTTGACCACCCCACCAGTGACATCCAGAATGGTGGTCTAAGATCTCCAAGAAAGATGAAGACTAAGATTACACAAGACAAGGATCCATCGATGGCATCAGAAAGTACGTAACCTTGGATATGATTTTACTTTAATTCTGTAAAACCATAAATTTTTTGTTCCTTTTTGCAGGAGCAAAATTTTTTTACTTTTAAACTTAGAAAACAGACCTAGGCCATTACAAAACCTCACAGATCTCTAGGGAATTTCAAAATACTCAAAATTGGGTGTGTTTATTATATTTGTATTTATTTATTTAAACAAAAACATTTTAGGTGAGGTCAAAACAGCCTACAGATTTTAGTGACAGCCACAAAGATCTTCACTTTTTTGTTTTTCAGGAAGTTAGATCACCAAATGTGCACTTCTCTCTACCCGTAGCAAGTAAGTTTGTGTAACAAAAGCTTCTAGTCAGTCTTTGAAAAAAGTACATTTTAAAAGTTAGTGTTTTCATTTTTCATTTTAGAAGATTTTTGGTATCACGTTCAAGATACTTGATGAAGTTCAGAGGATTGAGAGAAGCAAACCAGAGGCCTCCACCTACAACATAAAGCAAACGACATCCCTTCTGGTTTCCCTTCATGGTTCATTCAAACGGAGGGCAGCGACAAGAGAGAATTTAGGGTATTTTGAGTATTTTTTGCACTTTTCAATTTTATTCTCACAAGAGACAACCATTTAAAAACGATGTGGCAAACAAAGAAACTAATGTTAACAGCAATTAGGATGGAGGATAATGTGCATGGTGTGTTACTTGGATTGCAAACCTGAGAGGTTAGTGATTTGGACAACTTGGACTTTGCTCCCTAATTTTGTTGGCCTCCATGTGCTTTTGAAAATACTAAATTCAGGTGTATGTTGTTAGTGTTGCTGCTTGAAGACTGTTGTGCTGATTGTATGACTGCATTTTGTACAAAAAAAAGTGTACAAAAATTTGTTTTTTGTATTATTTACAAGGAATTAAAAGGACATCTAATAAACATTTATTAAATCAATCTAATCTGCATCTATTTATAAACATTGTTTAAATGCATGCAAACAGATGAATGTTAAAAGTCTATACTTGATATCTATTAAATCTCTATCTGTAGACGTCTTTTAGAGTAACGTATTAGATGTATACTAGATGTTAATAACTAGAGGTCTACCATATACGTAGATTAGAATGAAGACTCATAGGTAAGCTGTTTTTATTACACTAATTTTTATTATCACTATCAGATCATATCCCTCATATAGAGGGTTGTGTCAGGAAGGGCATCCGACGTAAAACTTTTGCCAAATCAAAACATGCAACTCAAACAGAAGAAAATGATTTGCTGTGGCGACCCCTGGTGGGATAAGCAGGGATAAGCCAAAAGGAAAAGAAGAAGAGACGAAACGTGGGCACTAGCTCTTTATTTTGAGCAGTCTTCGGTACCGCCGCCAGATGGCAGCAGTGTAACGCCACGGAAGCTTGGCTGTCAATAAACCTCAGCCGAAGAAAAAACAGCGGAAGTTGCCAACGTTTCAAGACAGACAAAGGGCGAAGGACGTGTGCTAAAAATGTTGAAAGAGTTGGTGAAGGAGCGACTATTGGCGGCGGCTGATGAAATATTGGCGCTGTTTGAAAGAACCATAGCGTCCTACAATGAGGAACTTTCTCTAACGAGAGAGGAGAACGAGCGACATCGACATCAACTGGAAACTGTTCGCAAGACTGGAATGATGTTACACATTGAAGGTATTTTGTTTGTCCTTGTCCGTTGCAGCACACCCTATGTAGCATACTCGGTTGTAAATTGTCCATAGTTACGAATATGAGGGTGAATGTTTGTATGTCTGCCCTGCGATTGGCTGGCGACCAGTCCAGGGTGTACCCCGCCTAGCGCGCAGGACTGTGTGTGGTGGTGGTGGTGGTGGTGGTGGTGGGGGCGGGGGGGGCATAGTTTCCTTTGCTTAGATATTATCTTAGTTTTTTAAGTGCATTTTTAAGCTCATGCTGTGACTGACAAAGATTTGTATTCTAACCTACCGGGCACTTTTCATATATTAGAAGCCTAATCTACATATATGGTGGACCTCTAGGTAATATTTAATGCGTTACTCTAAAAGATGTCTACAAATAGATATCTAATAGATACCAAGTATATTCATCTGTTTGTAAATAGATGCAGATTAGATTGCTTTATTAAATGTTTATTAGATGTCCCTTTTTTTCTTTGTAAATAATACAAAAAACACATTTTTGTACACATTTATTTGATGTAGGCTTGAAATAAAAAATCCAGTCATCACTCAGCACAGTCTTCAAACAGCAACACTAACAACATACGACTGTAAAAAATGTATTTTTAAAGAGGCCAACAAAACTATCATAGTGTACGAGACATTCACACACATCAGCTGGGACTTTGTGTTTGATTCATTTTGATGTGGTCCAACGAGCTTCGGATTAATAAGAAAATAATCGTTACTTGCAGCTCAAGTTGGTCACTTGAGTGATCTAAACAAGGTTACCATACCTTCTTCAAAAGCTTTTTCTTGTATGCACGTGCTTTGTAGGCGACTTTTTCTTCGTCTAACTCGGTGAATCTCAACTGCGGCACGGCATTCAACTTTGCCATCCGGACAAGAAAAATTGAATTGTCAGTATAACAACAAAAAACAAGCTTTGGTGTAAAAGACCCCCTGGCCACATTTTGAGCACCATCAACAGTCACTGTGTGAACAGTGTTTACTATTATTACAATATGTGTAAATAATATTACCTGAGGTGCAGCATTAATAAGTCCAGCTTGTAGAAGCATTCCTCACCTACCGTGGTGGCAGACTTCTTTCCTTGCATCCACTTGTCTTCATCTTTTGAGATTTGAAGGACAAAAGCAAGTGTCTTGTCTTTTCCTTAGCAGCTAACGCTAATTAACTGAGTCAACAAGAGTAACCCGGCAGCGTTTTGCACTAAACGCTCGACTCAGCCCGGCTACAATATATTGTAATTGTCTGTCACGATGAATCATCTAATTTTTGTTATCTTTCAGTAAACTACCACAGGTTTGGTAATGAAGTTGAGTACACATAAGGAAAGTGGAATGTATACTTCCTGTCCCTCGCTTGAAATGTGCACGCGGGACCGGAATGCAGCCGTGTGGCTTCATACCAAAAACTCTGTATACACCTCTATCAATGAGGACATCATTTGTCATGCTTGTGTTACTGTTATTACCACAAGGAAGCAAACTCTTTATTACACTCATGCTAGTTTTGATATTGGTTTTGGTCATCACTTTTATAACAGCATGTATTAATATTTCATTCTCTTTAATTGTACTACCTTGATGGCTATAAACCTTAAATATTTGTCAACAATTTGTCAACACAGACCAGAACATGTTGTGAGGGGTGTATTATTTCAACCTGCCTGTCTGTGTCTGCTGCATCAATGAATCCTCAACCTCCATCCACCCACTCTCAGCCGATGTACTAACATCATGTGGATTATGGTGCAGCCATTTGTGACCACCTACAGACCTGTTTAAAATCTTAAGACCAATTGAAAAATTGCTAGAGTTGACCTTTTGCATGTTTGGATGTTTGGATCTTAATGAGGTTTTAAGTAGAGCTACAATATGTTAAAGCAATAAGGGGGAGTGAGACAAAAAGCACTTTGAAAAAGTAATATATTGAAAACAACAATTAAACTAAAATAGGCTGTTTATCAGCTGATCACAAATTTGAGATCATCGCTCAAAAAATGACAAAAAACTCTCCAAACCAGAACAAAACAATGTTCTCAGTGTGTTGTTCTCAATGTTCATGCAAGTGTTTCCAGAAAGCTAGTGGGAACATTGCTCCAAGTGGTGAAGATGGCTTCACGAAGGCCGTCAACTGTCTGGAACTGATGGCCATTTTTATGAACTTCCCTTGCCATCCATCCCTAAATGTTCTCTATGGGATTTAAATCAGGGGAACATGCAGGGTGGTCCAAAAGAGTGATGTTATTCTCCCTGAACAAGCCCTTCGTCAAGCAAGCATTGTGACCTGCAGTGTTGTCCTGTTAATAAACCCAGCTGTTACAACACAGACGAGGGCCTTCAGTAATGAGGGATGCCCGCTACAGCATCTGCACGTAACCGGCCGCCGTCTGACGACCCTGCACCACCTGAAGCTCCAGTGTTCCACTAAATGAAAAAGCACCCCAGATCATGATGAATACATCTCAGGTGGGAACTCCTTGTCATGCCAGTAACGTTGGAACCCATCTGGACCGTCAAGGTTACATTTTTTTCTCATCAGAGAATAAAACGTTTCTCCACCTCTCAATGTCCCGTGTTTGATGCTCCCTGGCAAAGTGTAAACGGGCAGTTTTGTTGCGTTGAAGGAGATGGGGTTTTTCAACTGGTTTTAAGAGATTGATCAGGTCACGTATGACTAAACTTGTGAATTTGGAGGAGCTTTATTAATTACAGCTGAAATTACAGAAGGTGCAAATTATTTCAGCTCTTAACAACGGCTGTCATTAAGTGCCAGTCACAGACCTTTTATTTCATATATCCATCCAGCCTTCCATCTTATTCTGCTTATCTGAGGTCGGGTTGCGGGGGCAGCAGACTAAGCAGGAAATCCCAGACTTCCCTCTCCCTTCATCCAGCTCCTACAGATGGATTTCGAGGCTCCTCTCCAGAACCCTTGAAAAGACCTCGCCTGAAAGGCGGAGAAGATAGTTGGAACACACGCTTTGGACCACCACCCCGGTCTGCCAATTCGTAGGCACCGCCCCTGATGTCCACACCATGCTGCATAGTCGTGTCAACCAAGACACGCTCACAGCATCTAGGGCCTTAAGAAACTCCAGGAAGATTTAATCTAGCCTCAGGGCCATGCGACTAAAGAGTATTTTGATCACCTCAGCAACCTCAGCCCCTAATATAGGAGAACCCAAAGGGAGTCCAAAGGCACTGCTTTCTCATTGGAAGATGTGTCGGTGGGATTGAGGAGATCTTCCAAGTATTCCGACACTCAAGTCAAGGTCAACGGAACACCATCCCATCCGTACACGGTGTTGACCATGTACTTGCTTTTCCCTCCTGACATAACAAATGGTGGTCCAGAATCTTTTGGAAGCCGTCCTAAAGTCATTCTTCATGGCTTCCCCAAACTTCTACATCGGTGTTTGTGCCTCAGTGACTGCCAGAACTGCCTGCCAGTACCTGTCAGCTGCCTGTAGAGTCCCATGGGCCAAAAACTGACTTCGTCTTTAGCTTGAGGTCATCTCTTACTGCCCCTCTCTTCACGCAATTGTCCAGAATATATGTCCACAAGTCTGGCAACACGACTACAAAGTCAATCATCGAACTGCGGCCCAGATGAGGGTGTCCTGGTACCAAGTGCGCCCACATGTGGACACCCTAATGTTTGAAATGGTGGTCGTTATTGACAATCTGTACAATCTCCAAAATCATATATTTGTGTTAAAATCATACTTTTGGCTTTACTGGCATCCATTTAATATCCATAATTACCAGTCCAATGCATCAAAAAATTCCAACAAACTACTGGAAACATGCTACAGTCCCGTTTTATTTGCCCCCAAACAGTAAAGTGTTCAATAGCAACCCCTAGTGACCAAGGCAAGTAGTGAACATAAAACACGTGCAGACACAAACGTACACATTTGGCTCTACCCATGACTATGGCTTGACATGACAACTTGCATGTCACTGAAGCCCATAAAAATAGAAATACACTGTTTTGGAGAAAATGTATGTGTGAGAGCACGCCTTTTGTGCATGTGTCAATCTCTCCGGTGGGATATATTGGCCCACGTCATCACAGGAGTCTCTTTGTAGAGGTTGTAATAAGGCAGACCGGAGCCGACACAGGAAACTTCAGAGGGATGTACGACGGGATTGCGCACGCCCTTGTTCTGATGCAGAACAAAAGTGCTCCCTTGAAGTTGACCACCGGTGACATCATCCAAGACTGGGTACAGCAAATGGAACAATGGGTGGAGCACTACTTCGAGCTCTACGCCAAAGAGAATGAGGTCATCGAAGATGTCCTGAATGTGATTGAGTTCCTGCCAGTATTCGAAGAATTCGGCGTGGAGCCAACTGTCCAGGAGCTCAGCCTGGCCCTGGATTCCCTTGCTAATTGCAAAGCCTCAGGGAGGGATGGCATTCCTGCCAAGGTGCTGAAGTGGTGCAAAGACACTCATTTCAGAGCTGCCTGTGCTGGAGAGAGGGCGAGGTAACACACGACATGCGGGATGCTAACATCGTCACTCTGTACAAGAACAAAGGCGACAGGAGTGACTGCAACAACTACCATAGCAGCATCTCAGCATTGTCAGCAATCTCTTCACTCGAGTCACCCTGAAGGGACTGCAAGTTCTTGCTGAGCGAGTCTACCCAGAGTCACAGTGTGGATTCCAAGCCAACAGGTCCATTATAGACATGGATGGTCTTCTCTCTCAGGCAGCGTCAGGAGTAATGCAGAGAGCAACAGCAGCCACTGTTCGTTGCCTTCATCAACCTCACGAAGGCCTTCGACCTGGTGAGCAGGGATGGACTTTTCAGGATCCTCCCAAGGATCAAATGCCCACCCAGACTCCTCAGCGTGATCCGATCCTTTCATGAAGACATGACGGGCAATGTGGTCTTCGATGGCTCCGCATCCAAAGCAGAGTGATGCAGGTCCGTGTGCTGGCGCTGATCTTGTTTGGCATTTTGTTTGCCGTCCTGTTGAGGCATGCTTTCGGAAATGCCACAGAAAGCATCTACCTCCGAACCAGGTCTGATGGAAAGCTGTTAAACCTGTCCAGACTAAGAGCCAAGACCAAAATCCAGCTGAAGTGCCTGCGCGACTTCCTCTTCGCAGATGACTCTGCCGTCACAACCCACTCCGCGGAAGAACTCCAGCGGCTCATGGACTGCTTGAGCAAGACATGTCAGGACATTTGGACACATCATCGGTCTGAAGAAGACGCGAGTCCTGGCACAGAACGTGGAACACCCGCCTCAGACTTGATCTTAGACCAAGAGCTGGAAGTCGTCTATGACTTTGTCTACCTCGGCTTGACCATCTCCGACTCCCTCTCTCTCGACTTTGAGGTGAACAAGGGCATCGGCAAAGCATCCACCACCATGTCTAGACTGACCAAGAAAATGTGGTCCAACAACAAACTGACTGAGCACACCGGTTCTACAGCGCCTGCGTCGTGGACACACTCCTGGACGGCAGCGAGTCCTGGCCCCTCCGCGCTTGGCAGGATCAGAAACTCAGTGCCTTCCTCATGCCTCCTACGCATCCTGGGCATCACCTGGCAGGACAGGGTGACAAACACAGCTGTCCTTGAGAGATGAGGAATCCCCAGCATATTCACCTGGCTGAAGCAGCGACGCTTGCGCTGGCTTGGTCACGTGGTGCGGATGGAAGACGGGCGGGTCCCAAAAGACTTCCTGTATAGAGAACTGGCTCAAGGGCACCGTCCAAAAGGCAGATCCCATCTGCGCTACAAAGACGTCTGCAAGCAAGACCTGAAGGTCCTGTGAGCAAACCTCAACACCTGGGAAGCAACCGCCTCAGACAGGTCGTCTTGGAGGGTGACAGTCAGAGATGGTCTCACCAAGCTTGACCCTGCGCTTGCAGAACAGTTCGAGACTAAGAGGCAGAAACGGAAGCTGCAAACCAGACCACCAGAACATCTACATTTACAGTCTTCTGTACCAAATACGGAAGGGACTGCCACTCCAGGATTAGGCTGACTAGCCACACCCGAAGTTGTACCACCAGACGAGACACCAGCCAGAGTGCAGCTCCATAGTCCCCCAAGACTGACGGAGGCAAAGAATGAAGAAAAAGGCTTTGGTTTTACTCGCCTGCTGTGATTTCATTACTCCACGGTGCTGGACCACATGCAGTTCAGATCCACATCAAGTCCAATCGTGCAAAAAAGTGCTCCTTTATTGCAAATTCCACCAGTTTATTGTGATATAAACTACAATATGAGCTATTTAAGTATCAATGCTAAGGACCTCAAGTGCACGCTCAGAAAACCATTTGCCTCCATCGTCGTAGCTGACCCAAAAACGGAAGTGAAATCTATCCCCCTAGTGCCGCTTTTAAAGGCACAGCACGCAAGTTCTACACCCACTTATCAAATCTAACAATGTTATTACTCATTAAACTTAACTTGTTTATGATAACCAAATATCCAAAAAATGTTTCTCAATATAATAAATCATATAATGACCAAGACTATTGCAAACTATGGCATTTGGTTACTACACTCTTGTTCTCGGATTATATAATATTTATCATGTCTGAGTACACGTGAAAGTGTGTAGTGAGCTCCAGGAGAACATGTTTGTGTTGTTTGTGTCCTGCAGACATCCAGCAGCTGTCTGATCATCAACAAGAACATCCCCTTCAGGCACAGGTGAGAAGCTCTACTTTGAAGCAGGAGGATCCTCAGCCTTCCCACGTTTCCTGGGCTCTCCACGTGAAAGAAGAAGAGGAGGAGCTTTTGACCACTAAGGAGGGAGAGTGTCTTCCAGGGTCAGAGGAGGCTGATCCCACCAAGTTGCTACTGACTGGTGTCTCTGTGAAGACTGAAGACGATGAAAGCAAATCACCTGAGTCCTCAAAGCTTCATCACAATTCAAGTGCGAACAGAAGCAGTATCTCACCACAACACATGACATCAGAAGCTGATGGTGACCACTGTGGAGGTTCACAAGCAGACAAGCTTTTAGCTCCGTTATCAGATACTGATGATGCAACATCACACTCTCCTGAGGATGACAAAAGGGGCCACACCCAAGAAGCTTTGAGCAACGATACAGACTGTGTAGGTGGGGATATGAGAAGTCACACTGACAACAAACATTCTGAATGCTCTAAAAAAAAGACAGGTAAAAAATGTTTCACCTGCTCAGACAGATTTCTTCTAAAACGCAATTTGACTCAACAAATGGTGACACACGCAGGAGAAAAACCTTTTAGTTGTTCATTTTGTGGAAAAAGATTCTCCCGAAACTCACACCGGCTATCACACATGAGAACGCACAATGGAGAGAAACCTTTTAGTTGTTCAGTTTGTGACAAACACTTCTCTCAAAAGGCACACATGGAATCACACATGACAACACACACTAGAGAAAAACCTTACAGTTGTTCAGTTTGTGGGGATACATTTTCTTTAAGAAACTATTTGACAAAACACCTGAGAACCCACACTACAGAAAAACCTTTTAGCTGTTCAGTTTGTGGTGACAAGTTTTCTTTAAGGCACTATTTGACAAGACACATGAGAACGCACACTGGAGAAAAACCTTTTATTTGCTCAGTTTGTGACAAACGATTCTCTCGAAAGTCACACATGGAATCACACATGGCAACGCACACTGGAAAAAAACCTTACAGTTGTTCAGTTTGTGGGCATACATTTTCTTTAAGGTCCCATTTGACAAGACACATGAAAACTCACACCGGAGAAAAACCTTTTAGTTGTTCTATTTGTAACAATCGATTCTCTCAAAAGTCACACATGGAATCACACATGGCAACGCACACTGGAGAAAAACCTTTCAGTTGTTCAGTTTGTGGTGATACGTTTTCTTTAAAGGACTATTTGACAAGACACATGAAAATTCACTCTGGAGAAAAACCTTACAGTTGTTCAGTTTGTGGAGATACATTTTCTCTAAAGTACTATTTGACAAGACACATGAGAATTCACTCTAGAGAAAAACCTTACAGTTGTTCAGTTTGTGGCGATACATTTTCTGTAAGGTCCTATTTGACAAAACACATGACAACTCACACTGGAGAAAAACCTTTTAGCTGTTCAGTTTGTGATAAAAGATTCACTCGTAAGGACAGCGTGGTACATCACATGAGAAGACACAGAGGAAAAAAAGCTTGTCAAGAAGAGTTGGGGTCAACCTCAGATAAGAATACGATAAGTGATGATGTGTGAAATTCGATGAGCAGAAACATTATGGGAACCAAAAATACATTAGATGGTCTTTCTTATGTTTAGCCATACTTGAGATAACTAAGACAATCAGTAACATATGTATTATTATGGTATTTATGTTTTTGTCATACTGCAGTTATAGTAAATGTAACAAGTATGAAACAGGATTGAAATGAAGTGGTGTTGACATTAGCCACCATGAGCACTAGACCAGCTGCTTGGAGAATAATAGCAGGACAAATGTGAATTGACTTGCTCCTCATGTGGAAGACTAGTGCCAACAGGTGTGTATCAGTCTTCCTGGTACATTGAACTGTTGGAATTTGTACAAAAAATATTCTCAACATTTATTTAGAAGCATTAAAGGTGTGGCAAAATCTTTTAATTGGTTCTTCGAGCTGGGTCTTGTGTTAGCAAATTTTGATGTTCATCCAGAAAGTCTTTTTTTTTTAGTTTGTGTCTAATAATATATATTTGACATGTTACATATACATTTGACAGTCTCAGCTGGTTGCAGACGGTCAGTCCTAAGACCCTGTTCACACGTAAAGGTTCCTGAGAATTTGGTGGGGCGGGTTGAAAAAAAGTCACGTTCGTACCTTGCCAGAAATAGTTGCATCCAGACAGGAACAAATCACTGCGTGAAAAGGATGTAATACACAAGGCACACCTAAGTGTGGCGCAACAAACACGTGGGTAGAATCATGTGACATAAAAGGAGACACATGTGCTTTCCAAGACTGTCATTACTGAGAACAAGACTACAAAATGCTTGGAGAATGTGGACTGAGCTGAGTCAAGTCCGTCGAAAGAGTCACATATTAAGGTTTGCTTAATATGTGACTTGTCTTAATAAGCTCACTTCTGGTCACTTGGTCACAGCAGTGGGTCGTTAACGTCATTTGCATTACCTGTCTGCGTTTTCAGATTTTCCCACTCAGGAAGCTGTTTTAAAAAACACAGTTTCAGGTCACCAAGACTGCTTTTTCTGTGTGGACGAAAGGCTGGAACGATAACATACTTTGCCACTTTCACCAAGGGGAACCAATTCGACTACAGCGGGGTCATCAAAGTGTCAGCTGCAAGTGAGCTCAGGATGCTTCAGCTGAACCCCAGCAAGACAAAGAAGATGGTTATCGACTTCCGGACATCCAGGAAGTGGAGAACTACAAATTCCATTTGCACTACTTAGTAATTTCTACAGTTTTTGCTTAATGTGCAATATATATTTCTTCATTTTCATGTAAAAAGCTACTACTACAAACAAACATGTTCTTTTACAACATCACTTTACTGTTAAATGCCTTTGATGTCTACATTTATTGTACTTTCTGACATACTTTATTCACAGACCACCCACTTTTTGTCTATTAGAAGTCTAATCTACCGAAAAACAAAACCTGTGGAATACAAAAAGCAAAAAGGTGGACATCGTAGTAATTGTAAAGTACAGTTGCAACAAGTTACAGCTATTTTTCTATTTTGGTATTTCATTAATCCTTTTTGATTGAAATTATAAATATCCTTTCATTTCTGCCTCCCAAATGTGAATCGTTTTTAATTTGCTAAGTAATTCATGAAAGCAGGCCTACTATCATTGACTATCATTGACTTTGTGTTTGAATCATTTTGATGTGGTTCATCCGGGCCCTAAACAAGAAGCTTTAGATTAACCGACTAAGAAAAGCGTTACTTGCAGCCTTTTTTGAGATGTATCACTTTGGTCACTCAAGTGATCTAAACAAGGTTACCATACCTTCTTGGAAGCTTCAAGCTTTTCTTGTATGCACGTGCTTTGTAGGCGACTTCTTCTTTGTTTAAATCTGTGAATCTGTGGCACGGCATTCAACCTCGCAATCATGATAAGCAAAAATAAATCAATATGCCAGCTAAAAACATTGTCAGTTTAACAAAAACAAACAAGACCCCGTGGCCCCATTTTTAACACCACTAGTTTACAACACCAGTTTGAACAGTGTTCGCTATTATTTCATTTATAAATGAAACTCTTTATTACCTTAGGTGCAGCATTAATAGGTTCAGCATTTGGTGGCAGACATCTTTCCTTGCATCCACTTGTCTTTATCCGTTGAGATTTGAACGACGGCTTGTGCAGAAGAAGCTTGTACTATCATGCTTGTGTTACTGTGATTACCACAAGTATGCAAATTCTTTGTTACATTCATGCTGGTTTCAATACTCATTTTGGTCATCACATCCCAGCAGGCACTGCTACATCTATTATACTGTACATCTATAGTACAGCTATTGGAACGTAGATCTCTATAGGTGTTGTAGCAAGTTTGATCAGCAGTATTGGGAGTTTAATAAATCTATATAGAAGGAGAGATAAATATAGCTACAGTATTTATTTAAACACCAAGCCAAATTAAAACAGATGTCTGGGCTAATTACCTTTCCCTGTCAGCACAGAAACTACGTGAGCCTTACAACAGCAGATCAGCAAAGAGCAAAGTATCTTTCCCTGCCCACCGTTTTTATACTTTAGGATGTCGTAGTCCTCTCTGCCTTCGCCTTGACAACTGTTCTTTGTTTGCTGTGTGCAGCAACCATCTTGGTTCCCATGGAGAATTCTGCGATCAGGCCAGTCCCGGTGTTATCTTATCTGCAGCTGCGCTTCCCTCCTCCTCTCACGCTCTGAAGTTGCCGACTTTGGTGTTGCCTTGTCTTGCTTCTCATGGTAGCCAAAGATGTTGATACCTCGGAAACTTGATGTTCCAACGTTGTCCTCCTTCTTGTTGTTCTTTTTATATTTGTGTGTGTGTGTGTATGCTCAAGCCTGTTGTGTGCGAAGTTAGTAGCTATGTGCCAATCTGCCAAGCCCAATGACAATAACTCATATTTCCTTTATTCCCCCTCTTGGCCTTGATAGAGGCCACACAAAGCATGTCACAGAAGCAAGCGTGTATATTCAGTAGCAGAAGCAAGCATCATAGTGTCAGCTGGGATCAACTCTTCTTCTTCCACCAGGCCAAGTCGACAAGCCGGTACTGACCCTTCGGATCCCTGAAGAGCCTCTGTAAAATTTCCCCCACAGCCCTGCACAGAAGAGGGATCCCACAACAAGCACAGATAGACAGCAACAGGATAGTAGCCACAATAGCAATAATAACAGTTAGTACGATGCGTTTATATTTACCAAAGGATCCAAGGAGGTCGTCCAGCCAGCTGTTGTTCACCCCAGAGTGCTCTTTCATTTTGACATTTAAGGCTTTAAGACCTTCAATGGCCCTGGTTAACCTCCCATCCGGAGCCGTGTGGTTAGAAATGAAAGTGCAACATTCCCCACCAAACATGGAACACACACCATCCTGTTCTGCTGGTAACATATTAAACGCAACCCTATTTTGGAAGGCCATGAGTGATGTAGCTTTAAATTGGTCATGTACTGCCCTAAGAGCCGCCTCGGTCTGATTGCCCAACCGCTGAACATGATAGTGAATATAATTAATACGTTCCATATTGGCGTTAGTGGTAATCCATGGCAAAAGGGATGCGAACCCTGCTTTGATAGGATCCGCAAGTTTATACTGGTCTGGAACTCCTCTGGGGATGCCAATTGCGTCAATGTACGTGGGGTCCTCACCATGTAGCCATGAGTTATCAGCACGCCGTCGTCTGCTAAGTACCAGATACGATGCATCAGTCAATCAGATCAAATCAGTCAAATCTTGATATGCCATGGGGAACACTGAAATTGGGAGTTGAAGAGAAATCAGTGCTCAAGTTCCGGTCATATTACGGACGGGAAGACGGTCATAAATTCCCGTTCATCCACAACACTACCAGAGGTCCGCCCTCGACACCAGGTGGTGGGATTGATTAAAGGGTATTATCTCTGAGCATTGATTCCGTGGTACAGACCCTAAAGAGTACATGAAGCCGGTACTTACATTAGCACAGGTAAAATTCGAAGAGAGCGATGAGAAGCCCTACCCCCATCACCAAGACAAGATATATCACGATCAGGCGGGACACCTTCTTTGGCAGCCGATGTGAGATGTTGAAGATTGCCGTCCTCGTCATTGGCGGTGATTTCATCCACCAGTCTCATTCTCCCCCTCTCGGACTGGAGGCGTCCCAGTCCAATCTGACAAAGCCAGGGTAACACCATCTGTGAAGTAGACAAGTCCAGTCGGCAGAGGAGTCGTCAGTAAGTCAGGTCGAGGTCGTACGTCAGTCAGCACACAAAGTTCACACTTATGTGGGGTGCCACCGGAGGACATGTGATCTGCCATCTCAACACCGGAGTGTACATATTGGATATCGGGTGCCTCCAAAACTTTCAATAGACGTAACTGTCGGAGAGAGGACATTTTAAAAGCAGACGAAGACACAAAAGCAATGACAGAATGAAGTCAATACAATCAAAGGTCTCCCCTGTACCAAGTGGGCCGTTTTGTTGTTGATGGTGGCCAAGCCAGCCGCAAAACAGACACACAAGGGCTGCCGTTGTTGAGTGGGGTCGAGAGACACACTGACATACATAATACATAAGGTCTGGATGCGTCTTGTTTCCGGTACAGCCCGCTGTTGACCACTGAGCCAAAAATAGAGACATCCAGATGAAAAGGAATGGTCGGGTCGGGCACAGCAAGGGCCACAGCAGTAGCCAAAGCCTGCACAAGGTCAATAAAACATGTAGATGTTTCAGTCGTTCAGTCAAGAGTCGCATTACCATGCTTGGCTTCTTTTGCTTTAATCATGGCGCGGAGAGGAAAAGTGCGTTCGACATTACAGCTGGTGTAAGCCCTACTGTACCCACACAGGCCTAAAAAGGACAGCATGTCATGCACCGTGTGTGGTTTGGGATGTTGCAAGATAGACAGTCGATGATCATTTGACATAGAATAGCCGTTAGCTAAGACGACACGTCCCAAAATGGACACCGTGCGTCTGCAACATTGCAGCTTTTTCCTGGATACTTTGAACCCGAGAAGGTGTAGTTTGAGTAACAACCGTTTAGTGGCGTTCAGACAGGTGTCAGCTGAGTCACAGGCAAGGAGCAAATCATCAACATACTGGACCAACGTGCACCCCTCTGGGAGGGGTGAAATATCACTGTGAAATATGCATATGTGGGGGGCAGGGAGGTGAGGATGCAGTGGGGGTTGGGGACAGGAAGAACAGGGGTCATCGTGACATTATGAGCCATGCGGTAACATTTACCATCTGCCTTCAAAACAGGCCGTAAAGGAGTCGACCAAGGAGGGGAGGATTCCTCTAAGACCCCTGCATCCCATAACCCCGACAGCGACTCCAGCATTCCTGCATCCTGCACCCAACAATACTGTGGCCTGTGAATGATATGAGAATCAGCAAACTGTATCTGAATGGGTGGGGTTGTTGTGCTGAAACCAACATCAAACGGTCCTGTCGACCACACCCCTTCCGGAATGGAGTCTAGCAGTGCCGCTGCTAAGTCGTGATCATATAGTTCCCTACCATGGTCACGTGTTACCTCCAGATGTTGAAGCACAGCTTCGTCATAAAAGTTGCCACAAATCCTGTAGGTCTCTGCTGAGGGTGAATGCCTAATCTGTGGAACATCTGATTTTTGCCAATCATTGTTAGATATTAACGTTTTTACCATAGGACCCAGTTGTCGTGCCTCGCGACCGGGGGAGACTGCCAGTGTGATTAGAGGTGTTGACTCATATCCCATCCGGAACCAGTTCTCTTGTGCCGGATTCAGCTGTACATGAGCCGCCACACCCTCTTTGCCAATATACAGTGCGTCTGACTCTAAAGACCATTCACCTGAGTCTTCTTTCAGGCCCTCAAAAGCCTTGCGGTATGTGTCATCATCTCTTCTGTCATAGTACATTGTGCAATGGAACCCGTCAGAGGGCAGGAGATACACACCACGAGTCAGGATCCACGGTTTCCACAGCTGGTAGGCCCCCACAACTCCTTGCTGTTTGTAGTCGTTTTCCAGCAAGAATGCCCAAAAGGTGTCAGCTGACGGTGTGTTGGAGGCAGGTTTTATTCACCATTGACCTCCCGTGTGTCCAGTATTGCAGTCCACAGAGGTTCCATCCGGAAATTGAACTGTGAGGCCACACAGTATGGTTGCTTGTTTTGCTTTAAGCAAGTCCCGTCCAATGAGGCACACCGGGGTTTCAGATACGCCCCCACTCCCACATCCGGGTAGAGGCAGCCCCCGGAACCCAGGGCCCAGGAGTGCCGCCCCGCCCACACCCAGCCACCCGGCCCGGGGCCCGACGGCCACGACCCAGGCCCCAACCCACGGTCCCCCGCCCCTCCACCAACCGGTCGTCTCGGCACCAGACCTACCCCAGCCTCCACAGAGATAAACACCGGTCCCCCG
>QODF01000233.1:4819534-4836529 GCA_024372805.1 Oostethus manadensis | reverse complement strand
CTCTTAGTCTGGCTCGTCACCTAGAACCTGTTTGCCTTGGGAGACCCTACCAGGGGCATAAAGCCTCCGACAACATAGCTCCTAGGATCACTCGGGCACTCAAACCCCTCCACCGCGGTAAGGTGGTGATTCACGGAGGAGTATATATTATATAAATTTACATATATATATATTTATATATGTAAATTTAAATAAAGCAATATTTTTAGTTGCTGCCTTTATATCTGCTTTTTCAGTATTCCAAGCATTAGGGTAAGAATAAGAAGACTTTGTGAGGCAGTTCAAACATATAACTGTAGCGTCAAATTTTGCGGCTAACCAGTGACATAAGGAAGCAGATGTCTAATTATCAGTTGTAGGGGGGGTGCTGTGTATTCAGCCAACATACAGAGGAAAAGGGAAGAGGAATGAGGCTATGAAAATGACTGATGGGAGCACAAATGGCAGCGCCGCAATTGCAGGGAAGGAGAAGGGAGGAGCGCAACTGGAGTCAAGGGACAGTGCTGACACCTCAGCGCGCCCACCCGTCCACCTGGCTCTTGTTTTCTGTCTTGATTTGCAAGTTCCCAGCGGGACACTTGTCCGGGACGCCTGGAAAACAAGACACGGTGTCATAAAACAGCTGTATCTGGGATTTGCATCTGTGATGACATTACTGGGATGCTCAGAGTTTGCTCTTACAACACGATGCTGTCAAATGCAAGCTCGGAGTGGTATTCGTTAAACTCCGACGCTGCACCTCTGCCAACTTTCACAACAGCCGGAATATCTTCTCAAAGCAGAACCGGGCGGGAGGTTGTGTCCACAAATATGCACATTAGCACTCAATGAGCATTTCCACGTAGTGTTAGCATTTGGGACCAAACAGGTGAAGGAAAAAGGGTACAAGTACAGTATGACAATGTGACAGTAGCGTGTGAGAACAAATAAGGTGCATTCAAGGACTGTCAAACAGTGGGACAAATCACCGCTTGCATTAAACATTAAAAAAACAGGGACTTTCTGTTATTTTTGAATAAAACTGAATAGAATAAATCATTTTATGTGGTTATCGCAGTTGCATAGCAAATTGTTTACCCCAAAGAGATTTACAACACCACTTTTTATGGATAAAAACTTTTTTTTACTTGCAATAAAATGCGATTGAGTTCGAGTTAACTATGGACAAATAATTCAATTAATCTGGATCAAATATTTTAATTGATACACAGCCCTAGTAAGATTTTATTTTTATGGCAAATGTTTTTTGTGCTTTATAGTAAGAGGTAGATCATTTTGACTTGCTTACTGAAAAAAAGTCCCCCCTTGAATTTGTACATGTACAATGTAAATATATGTATATAAGTACATCAAATATATATACTTTATATTGTCCATGTTTTATTCATTCATTCATTTTCTATGCCGCTTCTACATGTTTATAGTGGGTGGAAAGTAGGTTCACCTATGTAACTTTGGAGCTCCTGTCCTCCTAGTTGGTTCCTCCCACTTATTGTTCTTGGGTCTCCTCCCCCAGATCACCTGACATCTCATGCGGGATGGAGCGACGAGGCGCACCTGCAGCCGCTTAGCAAACGTTCATAAGCACGGCAGCGGCTCAGTGACTGCCAGAGCCGCAAACCGCTTGGCCTGCCGGTACCTGTCAGCTGCCTCCAGAGTCCCATGCTGTTTGGTGCATAAGCACAAACAACAGTCAGGACCCGTCCCCCCACACCCGAAGGTGTAGGGAAACTACCCTCTCACTTACCGGGTTAAACTCCCAAGGTGCAGGCTTGGAGCCGGGGGGGCAACAAGAATGGCCTGTGCCCGTCGCCTCCCTTTGCCGGCAACACCAGAGTGGAATGAAGTCCAGCCCCTCTCGAGAGGACTGGTTCCAGAGCCCTTGCTGTGCGTTGAGGTGAGTCTGACTATATCTAGCCGGAATTTCTCCACCTCACGCACCAGCTCAGGCTCCTTCCATGCCAGAGAGGTGACAGTCCACGCACCGACAACTAGCTTCTTTAGCCGAGGATCGGACCGCCAAGGCCGCCGCCACCCAGCTCACTTAGCACCCGACCCCTTTGGCCCCTCCTACGAGTGGTGAGCTCAGGCGAGGGGGGGACTCACGTTACCTTTTCGGGCTGTGCCCGACCGGGCCCCATAGGTGCTCGCCATCGTGTCCCACCTCCAGGTGTAACAATTCAAGTTTTGTTAATATATATATACGTGTGTGTGTGTGTGTGTTTGGTTTTCCCACAGAAAGAGATGACAGAGAAGATTTGCAATTAAACTGCAAAGATGAAGAGAAATGTTCATCTCTATGGACTCAAAACAAAGCCTTTCTTTCACATAAATGAGTACAGTATGTCAATGTGTGCGTGTGTGTGTGTGCGTGTGTGTGTGTTTCTAAGTGGTTACTGTGGATCTTTGCAATCCTACCACACTTCTTAGGTGGTACCAACCTGTGTTTACTTCATGGTAAAGAGGTGTTTGAGCTAGTTAATAATAATCTTTTAACATGTATGCCTTTGCATATATTTATGGTAGGCTTTTTCAAATGTTTTTTGCATGATGAGAGATTGTCTTCAAAATTAAATATTGGCCTAAATATGTCTTCTGTCGTATGTTACTATAGCACAACTATAATACAGATAGCCTTATAGAAGCATAATGCATAAAGTTTCAGGGAATACGCTGTAGTATGAACATCTAAGTCTATGAAAGGCATCCAAATATTGAAATACTACACTAAACATAATTGCTTTTAAATATGACTTTAAATCCTTAAAATTGATCAAGACCAAAAATGCTCAAATTATATTGCCAGTCTGTAACTGTCTTTTATGAAAAGGCATAAACTTGTTTTTTTGTCATCCCCTGTTATTTGATTTTATTTTTATTTATGTTTTATGAATGCTACTATGTTCATATATTTTATTGCACAGTGTTGTAAAGCCACTTTGTGTGTTAATAAAGTTCGTGTTATATTCAAAAGAAATCTTAGAAAGGCATAAAAAAGTACCCGTATCAAACGTGCTGATGTGACGGATATGACGTCACTATCCCGGCCAATGAGAGATGAGCAGAGGCAAAGTGGGCGTGGTTTGTGGTTGTTGACCTGCTTTCCCGCTTGTCGGCTCGGGTGGATCGCGAGCTGGCATGGAAGTTAACATCAGCAGCAGTCGGCGGCTCTGACAGGAGCGGATTCGGTCTGGAGAATGGTCAGGTGAGAGGACTCATTAATGTATTATCATGTTGGCCGTAACCCCCGTATTTAATAATCGTTGGGAGGTAAACTAGCAAAGAGGTCGCGCTAGTGTTAGCTTTGTGTGGCTAACAACGTTATGCCGTTTGTGCATTTTTCGATAGGGCTCCGTGTGTATCGTCATTCAGTGTTGGGAAGAACGTATGGAGTCACTGCTACAAAACTGTTTTTTTAAACAAGGCTACTGCTAGCAGATGTTTGAGAATTTCTTGGCCGTCCGTGACGTCACGCCGCTCGCTAGCTGGGATTGCATTCCGTCATGGCGCTGCCGTTGCGTTGTATTCGTTTGAATATTCGTATTGTTATATACATTCGTATTGTTTCCAGACCAGATGTAAACATGAAGATGGAAATTAAATAACGCATTTCGCACGATTTTCGCTATGTGGAGGCAAGGTATGACAGGAAGCGTCAATGTCTTTTTTTTAAAAAATTTATTCATAAATGCTTTTTCTCCATGTCCCTTCAGGGTTTTCTTGGTTTTCATTGGGCCATTACGTAATTTGCCAGCCAATAAATCACTCTGCTGCATGTGACGTCATCCCTGGGAGGAGTGTGGACGGCTTTTTGAATTAGTGTTGCCAAAGAAAAAGCAAAACCTTTGCAGAGATTTAATACTCTGATGTTTGCTGAATTAAAGTCTTGTAAATTTGAGGGCGTCGTGTGGAAACGGCGGTTGAAATTCCCAAGATTTTGCAAATTTAGTGGGCACATCATTCCTGAAACAGTTGGTTACGTTCCCACACTTAACAAGCACTTGATGTCAGGATTCTGTGTCGTTCTGTTTTTTTAAAATCGTGTCATTTTTTTAAAGTTCTTCCTTTGGAATTTGTCTCTTTGGTTATTGAATGTATTTTGTAATGTTTCTGGTCATTATTTACTGTCCACACGATGGAGGCATGCTTTAAATTAATATAAATGATAAGGCTTTGAGTAAGACTTTTTAAGACTTTGAGTTTCCTGATTTCCAGTAATGAAAATATGACATATTTGTAGTGTCTGTTCAAATAGCATTTCAGTGTTAGCACAGCTTAGCTATTGCTGAATGCTTACTGTCAAGACTATGATGATTTGATTTATTTGAACATTCTTTTGGCACATTCTTTCACATTATATGTCACATATCACAATTCCACATTTCCAAAAGGAGCTTGGAAGAAGCAGACCTTATTCAGTGCTACCCCCACATCAAAATGTAAAACCCTTTCTGTTGATGACATGATCATCTTCTGCCATAACTGACATCCCATACCATTGTGTAAACTTGCTTATGTTATGTTTAAGTGTCACCTGATGCAGTGTATTCCAGGACAGACCAAGTAAATATTTGTGGTGTGCCGTTCAGTTGGCAGATATGGTGAGACACAGCACGATGACGGAGATGCAAGCCTTCCAGCACTCTCTCCAGGTACAGCCTGTCACAGTGTTGATTCAAAAACACCCTTGACAGTCAACTGTCTGTTAGCTCTTATTTACCTGAACACACAAACCTTTCATCACTCTCAGGGAGTCATGTACCGATACCTCTGGTAATAGCCAGAGTTAGAGAAAGTTGTTGTTTCCTAGATTTACGTAAGCTACTGTACTGGCATGTTTTCAAAGGCAAGGGATGCATTATAATTGCTTTGACACCAATGTTTTTATAGTGGTCCTTCTGGAAGTTCTAAAAAAATAACTTAAGATACAAATACAAGGCAGAAGAAGAGCTCTATTTGCTAATGTAGTAGTCTACATTGGCCACTAAGTGCCAGTAATTATTTGGTGGGACAAGCAGCAGATGAGATTGCCAGAGAAGGCATTGATTGCAGGTTCAAATTATCGCACAAGCATAATAATAACTCTTGCTACAGTTGGGGCCATAACACACACCAAGCGAAAACTCTACTCTGAACCGCCAACGTCACTTCCTGAGCTCCACACATCTGTCCGCCTGATGAGACAATAGTCACCACAGGAAGTACACTGCCCAGAAGAAAAACAAGGAACTGGGAATGTGTGCGTCTTATTGCCACAACTACGAAAATATTGAATCTAACTTCTCGGAAGTTCACTTATCGTCAAGGGTGGAATCTAATTAACCCCAATAAATGAGGGACGACGGTGATGACGTGTTTGGGGATGTTAGCGTAGTGCTTTGCCCAACACCTGGAAATATACTGACCTCCTCTTTTTCCTCTCCGTGTCAGGGTAACTCCCTGGCTGTGGGCCAAGTAGGGCAGTGTCATGGTGAACAGCAGCAGAATGGGATGACTAAAGAGGACAGGCAGCACCACGCTCAAGTACCAGCAGGTGTAGCTAACTTCCCACGTACTGCAGCTGACATAGTCTTATATTTTAACTGCCTTCATTTGTTCTTGACATTTGTGTCTCTCATCCAAAGTTGCACTCAGCCAGCCCGTGAGCATCCCAGATGCATCCAAACGAAAGAAGAAGAAAAAATCAAGAGCGACAGACAGCTCCACTGGCACCTTTAATGGTAAAAGTAGAATTATTAGGAATTAGGAATTATTAGGAATCAGAGTAGATATGTCACTTCATCATGATGAAACATTCATTTCAGACCTCTACAAGCTGACTAATGAGGTTCTTGGTCAGGGGGCCTATGCTAAAGTCCAAGGATGTGTAAGCCTCCAGAATGGGCAGGAGTATGCTGTGAAGGTAAGTAAAGGAGTATGCACTTTCCAAAAGCTGTTACACAATAACAAGTGTGAATGTGTGAATTCTCACATAGCAATAATGTATTTTGGCATAGATCATTGAAAAGAGTGCAGGACACAGCCGCAGCCGAGTCTTCCGAGAAGTGGAAACTCTCTACCAGTGTCAAGGAAACAAGTGAGAACATTTAATTGTATGAAATAAGCACCAACTTCTAACTTAAGCGGACACTAATTCTTTTGACCCAGGAACATTTTGGAATTGATTGAGTTCTTTGAAGATCACACCTGCTTTTATTTGGTGTTTGAAAAGCTGCGAGGAGGTGAGTGGACACAAGCCTGCGTGCACAGTAGTTTGCACACTATTCCACACACACTGACGATGTGCTGGCTCTGTCTTTTAGGCTCCATACTTATGCACATCCAGAACCGGAAGCACTTTGATGAGCTGGAGGCTAGCAAGGTCGTACGTGACATCGCTCAAGCGCTTGACTTTTTACACACAAAGGGTATGTCAAATAGTCCTCCCGAACATGTGAGGGATGTATCATGGTTGTCACGGTAACAATGGGCTGTTCTACAGGTATTGCTCACAGAGACCTTAAACTGGAGAACATCCTTTGTGAATGCGCTGATCAAGTGAGTCAGATTCTTCTCATTTTTCTTTTCATATGTTTTCAGCCTTGCAAAGTACTTGACATTTTGGAAAGGGGCTTTAAAACTATTAAGTTATTAAAAGTAAAATGAATTAATCACTTCATTGATTTAATAAAGTATATATCCATTAGTTAAACACAGCACCTGAACTAGACATTCAAATAGACGTGTTACTTAGAGGTTCCCTGACACGATTAATCAACTTTCCCTACATATGTTAAATATTGTTTGTAATTATGTTCTACATTATTTGATTTTTGAAAGCAGACAGGAAATTCACAATTTTTAGTTCATGGCGCCACCCATGACGATCTAGCAACGTCATCAGAGTGACACATTTCAGCAAAAGCAGGGAAAATAAATGCTTCTCGAGATTGTTTGTCAACTTGGCTTAGTGTATTTTTCATCAAAACATGCCAAAATGTTTTGCTGACGAATGTTCACAGTATCCAAGTGATACAGTAAGTTTGTTTTGTAAGGTTTTTCTTTCCAAAAGCGAAAAGTTTAAGAATGGACAAAGCAAGTGCAGAAACAAAAGACAAATGGAAGCCCATCTTATGTTTTGTCCTTTGCAGTGATCATTTCACTGATGACTTCTTCCAAGAAACTCCTTTACAAGCAGCATTTGGCTTCTTGTTGTGTGGTACAAACACATTTTGGAAAGGGTTGCTATTCTGCCAGTACACAAAACATAGAAGAATGGCCACTGCATCAAAGTTGCAACAAAACATAGTAAGACATATCTTGTTTACGTAATGTCTTCTAAACACTATTCCACCATAGCGACAAGGCTGCAAAGCATTATACGTCTCATATAAACATCTAGTCACTGCTGGGGCCGCCGGCGAGGAAAAATTGTCCTTTACATGCATCCACATATGCAAACAGGCTATAAAAAAAAACCTTTATGCTCTTTAAGAAGCTGATTTAAAACAATAATTAAAGGAAAAGTAACTCCAGAGTAATTTACAATTACAATTCTGTGTTTTTAAGGTGACTAATTTTCATCTCCATAACTTAAGGCTTACTGCATCCATGTTCTGCAAGTCCAAATGTTTTTCCCTTCTTTTTTTTCCCCATAGTATTGACATGTTGCTCACATCTTTGCTACAATCACTGTAAACACCTCTGTCTCATACACTGCCATGTTTTGATGGTACTCTAATGATGTCACTTCTGGAATTTAGACTGAACTGTGAAAGCTATTTGTTCATGGGTGGCGTCATAAACTATAAATGCTATTTTGCGAATTTACCATTCGCTTTCAAAAATCAAACAATGTAGAACATAATCACAAACCATATTTAACATATTTAAGCCAAGTTGATGAATCTTGTCAGGCACCCTTTAGTTTTGGGGACGTTGCGATTGATCACCCACCTGTAGGTAGTGGCCCATTTCTGTAAAAAAGCATGTGAGCAGTTGCAGCAATCCCTGCGTAGAGTGTAAAAACATGTCTGCCATGTAAAACTTACCTGCAAACACATGATGAAAATACCTCCGCTTTAATTTAATTTGGCATTTGAAGACTTGACAAGAGTATGGTGAGTTTTCAGGGCTCACAGTGCAGTAACGCAACTGGACAACACTTTCCCGTGTGCACTTGACAGTCAGAAGGTTAGGCAAATAAGCCAAACACAAATTGAACTAATCGGACGAGATGAGCAGCCTTTGTCTGTGGTGGAAGAAACCGGGTTTGCCGACTGCTCTCTTACTTGAAGCCTACCTGTGTGTTGCTAGGACTTCACCAATGCAATCTCATACACACATAGTCTCGCTTAAAGACGTCATCTCATCCTCTATAAGGTTATTTTATGATTCTTTTGTTCATATCATATAGCCAACAGCAGGGGTGCAGCCAGGAATTCTGGGCCCAATGAATAAACCCGCCCATTCATTAATGATTATTTTTATCAGTAAATACCTTTTTTTTGGCCCCCTGCCAGTCACACAGCACCCTAGCGAATAGCACTTATCATACATATATTGAAAAATGTAATAATCCATGTGATGCGTATTGGTTAGTCTTCAGCAGTTGACACCCTGATAAACGCATTGCTACAATACTGTTGTAGAACTAAATGCGCGAAGCCACCACTGGTGGAAGTGAAGCATAGTTCTTATTTAATGAGATGAAGTACTGTGCAATACTGCATTTGTACACACAGTTCTGCAAATAGCCTCTAATAGACGCCATGTCCCACTCAAACACCACACATAGATACCATGCTGCAGTTAAACACAGCACTCCAAATAGTAAAATATAGAAACGTCATTTTCCCCTCAGTTAAAACATTATCATGAATACGCTTTTGTTAAAATAAAGATATCCCTCTAACAAGAGTCATTATCCCAGATAAACAAGTGGTACTCCCTGTAGTCATCATTTTAGTATTTGTATTAATAGTGTGGGAAGTTTGAAAACATGAAGTGCTTTAATTTGTAAACCTCCCAGTACATTGTCAGACATTTCTCAAACCCTTTCATCAGACCTTTTATCAACCTCTCTTCAGGTATCACCAGTTAAGATCTGTGATTTTGACCTGGGAAGTGGCATGAAGCTCAGCAGCGCCTGCACACCCATAACCACTCCGGAGCTCACTACGCCGGTAAGACTCATAGCTTTATTATTTGTTTGTAGCAGAGCAGTCGTGCTAAAAAGCATTTATGCGGTCCGATAACAATCATATACCATCTCTCTTTAGTGTGGCTCTGCAGAATACATGGCTCCAGAAGTGGTGGAGGTGTTTACTGATGAGGCGTCCTTCTACGACAAACGCTGTGACCTGTGGAGCCTTGGGGTCATCCTCTACATCCTGTTGAGTGGCAGCCCCCCCTTCACAGGCCACTGTGGCAGCGACTGCGGGTGGGACAGGGGAGAAACATGCCGCACGTGTCAGGTAGGCTTGGTAGCAACGTCTCATGCATTCCCCTCATACATTATGACAAAGAGTTGTTTGTACAGACCCATGAGTTCTGTTCAAAACTTGGGAGCGGCTAACGTTATTGCAGCAGTTTTCTAAAACCATCCTCCAGGTGCTTCTGACATATAGAGGATCTTTGACTAGTGTTTTTGCTGTGGGTACTTTAAAATTAGCAGAGTGCTCTCATCATATCTTTGACTATCATTTTTGCATTAGTTTGTTTAAAAACAACAGAGCGCTCCTGTCATATGGAGGATTTTTGGGTAGCATAGTTGCAACAGGTCCTTAAAAACAGCATAGCCCCTTTGAAGATAGAGGATCTTTGACTGGCGTTAACATAGTGCGTAGGGGTGTTACGATTCATCCGCTACATCAATTCATATTTTTTTTGATCCAGCTACATTGGTCTGTGTTCAGCAGTTTGCCATTCCAGACAACATACTGTCTAACATAGTATAAAAGGTATCAATTTAATCGATACTAGGAAATAAAGCATTGGGCTTAAGCACAGCATATTTGTTTTTTAGTACTTTTAATGATAAAGACGTTAAACATTACTTGGAACAGTTTGATTTGGGCCCTGCGATTGACTGGCGACCAGTCCAGGGTGTACCCCGCCTCTCGCCCAAAGCCAGCTGGGATAGGCTCCAGCATCCCCGTGACCCTGATGAGGATAAGCGGTACAGAAAATGAATGAATGAATGAGTTTGATTTGGCATAAGTTGATATGTCATGCCTGTTGAGTGAGGCAGACGGAAAATGTCAAAATAAAATCTGACTCAGAGCGTGCGCGCTTTGTTAGGAGAGTCTGTGTGGACGTACTTAAAGATGCAGTTTTTTTCATAGGATATAGTGTGTGCTTTCATCGGTAGAGTTTCATATCGCTGCATTTATACTGTGTGGACTACATGGACTCATATAAGTGCTTAGGAACTTTTAAAGTCCAACTTTTTTAAACTCATGGATCGGAGCTTCAGGACAAGATAAAAGCTATATAGGATAGCAAGGTGCGGTACCTGGATGCTACAGAGGTTGCACAAGTAGTCCAACTCCTCCAGGATGGCACATCAATTTGTACCGTTGCAAGAAGATTTCCTGTGTCTCCCAGAACAGTCTCAAGAGCATGGAGGAGATTCCAGGAGACAGGTAGTTACTCCAGCAGAGCTGGACAGGGCCGTAGAAGGTTCTTAAACCCTCAGCAGGATCGGTATCTGCTCCTTTTTGCAAGGAGGAACAGGATGAGCACTGCCAGAACCCTACAAAATGACCTCCAGCAGGCCAATGGTGTGAATGTTTCTGACTAAACAATCAGAAATAGGCTCCATGAGGGTGGCCTGAGGGCCCGACGTCCTGTAGTGGGCCCTGTGCTCACTGCCCAGCATAGTAGACCTCGATTGGCATTTGCCATAGACCACCAGAATTGGCAACTACACCACTGGCACCCTGTGCTCTTCACCGATGAGAGCAAGTTCAACCTGAGCACATGCGACAGACAAGAAAGGGGCTGGAGATGCCGTAGAGAACGTTATGCTGCCTTCAACATCATTCAGCATGACTGGTTTCGTGGTGGGTCAGTGATGGTCTGGGGGGGGCATATCCATGGTAGGAGGCACAGACCTCTACAGGTTAGATAATGGCACCCTGACTGCTAGCAGGTATCGGGATGAAATCCTTGGACCCATAAACAGAACCTATGCTGGTGCAGTGGGACCTGGGATCCTCCTGGTCCACGACAATGCCCGACCTCATGTGGCTAGAGTAATAATGATGATGTGGCATCATTTTGTTACTAATACATCACCTGCTTATTATCAGGAAAGATATTCAAGATCATTTTCCCCACCGTTTAGATCAGATGTGTTTTCAAAGTGTTCCTCTCATTTTTGAGTAGTGTATTAACCACAGACTTGATTGAATTCAATCTGAAGTGTTGCTTGCACTTTCATTCAAATAAAATTAATGAATGCAATGGCCATAAATTGTTGCCTATAATTTATACCTGATTGTCTTACAAAAGACAACAGGAGTCTAGGAAACTTCACCTCCAGTGCCCAGCATTTGGGTATTTATTTGACAGTTGGATTAGTTGAATTTTTGGCTAAAAGTTATTAAATCATTTTGAGTCGTATCCACAAATTGTGATACAAATTGAATTATTAAAACGAATCGTGATGTTTTTACTTTTTTATGACAAACTATGGCAGAACCTTGACAATGTACAAAATAAAAACTATTTAGCGAAATATTCCTGGTCTGTATGCATGAGCAGCAGCCGTATAAAGAGACGTAGAATGTTGGTGTAGCAGAATGTTGCATGGTGTCATCTTTTCTTTGCTCTCTGTGCGTTCATGGTTGATTTATTGCTCCTCACCTGTCGCTGTGTGGCGTACAGCTGGTTGGCGGGTTTAAGAAGACAAGCGAGTGTCGTCACCTGATTATCATCAGACTGTGTATCAGTTTAGCAAGCAAGTGGTCACAAGTATACTGGGTCCAAACATAGAACATGGAGCTAACGTGTGGAAAATGTCACCTGCGTGCGATGAAATTAGACGCTGCATGATGTTCCGCCTCCAGAGTCACCTGTTTGAGAGCATCCAACAGGGCAAGTTCGAATTTCCAGACAAGGACTGGGCTCATATCACAAATGCTGCAAAGGATCTCATCACCAAGCTGTTGGTGCGAGACGCCATGCTACGCCTCAGTGCGGCTCAGGTCCTAGAGCACCCTTGGGTGCAGGGGGTGAGTATTGTCACAGTTTTGGGGTTTTTTATTCTCATTTCAGACTCACATTTCATGTCCATTGTGCATGTCCTCTATACAGAACGCGCCAGAGAGAGGTCTTCCGACTCCTCATGCCTTACAGAGGTAAGAAAGTCTCGTCAGGAAACCCTCAAACGTGTTGTTTGCTTAGGGCTTGTTTAAGGGTTAGGTTTTTGATGAGGGATGGTGTTTGGGGTAGGTTTAGGGATTGGGGTTAGGGTTTTGGTTGCCGTTGAGTTGGGTTCGGGTTAGAGCTTAGTTATGATTAGGTTGGGGTTAGTGGTAAGGGCTGGCGTCAGGGTTAATTGGGGTTTGAGATGGGGTTTAGGGGCTTGAGTTCTGTTTGGGGCTGGGGTTTTGTTTCAGACTTTGGTTTGGGTTAGGGATAGGGTTAGGTAAGGTTTACATTGGCTATGGAAGGTATGGATTGGGTTGGGTTTAGGGTGAGAGTAAAAATGAATGACCTGGTGTGTATGTTTCACCGATAGGAACAGCAGCACCAAAGACTTGAGCCAATTTGCAGCAGAAGCCATCGCCTTCCACAGGCAGCTGTCGCAGCACGACGAGCAGCAGGAGGACTCGGCTGTCGCAATTGTTTGCTCCATGAGGCTTTCCCCTCCGTCTAAATCCAGACTGGCACGTAGGAGGGCACAGTCCAACGCCCTGCGCACTAGAAACTACACGGCTGATCTCACAGCCTGAAGGAGACACTCAGCATCCTGTCATTCTGGTTTCTAACCTTTTTTATCCTCTCTGTGTGTTTTAGCAGCCTGGTATCTTATCACTTGGCACCACTTCCTCTTGGAAAACACTTTCTTTTCTGAAAGTACATTTTCCCCACTTGAGACTTAAACGGGTTACATTTGGTCTTGTAACTAATTTATTTTTCTTGCGAGAATGATCTTTTAAATTTTTTGTACCGTGTGCTTTTATGAACCCCATCCATGTATGTAAAGTGTTAGGATGCATGTGACTTGAGATATTTTATTGGTGTGCTGAGAAAAAGAGAGACATCACCTACAAGTAGGATGTGTTCAACCGGCATGACCAGAATGCAACAAATATATACTTTTTTTTTGTTACAATGAGCCTGGACAAACACAAGCTAGCTGTAGCACTGATGTACTGTAAACGTTTAAGGATGTTACACTTCATTAAATGCCCTTCATTTTTCTAGTCTAGTGATGCGGTGTGACCAGGTTGTTGTTTGTTTTGTTTTTTTGTAAAACCTGATAACACTTCACCTTTTTTGTTTACCACCTTAAAAGAGTTTTTTTATCAGAGGTAATTTAAGAAATGCAAATATAAAGATAAGGGATTATGCTACATCTTATTTTTTTTGTACGTATTTTTGGCTTGTTCGTTTTTGCACCTGTTCTGAATGTGCGAATAAATGAGTGTTTCATTGAAAAGTATATATATTTGGGAGAAATGAGTGTCCTTTATCAGGAGCCCTTGCGTGTGTCTGTCTGTCCTGGTTGCCACGGAGACAGCATCTCCTTAACAATAACAGAAGCAAGCACCTGTGAGTTGAAAAGCCTTTTGTCCAAAATATGCTCATTTGTTAGCACCTTTAAGTGACCACAAATGAAATGCCGTTAGCTATGGAGACTCCTCCCCCTACGGACATTTTCACAATGCTGATCATGCAAAAGTGAGCTCAGTGTGGAGCATATTTTCGATCATATTTTATATACTCTGCCACATTTATCTAATTATCTGTCATTGCTGGCGGTCTGGCTGTGTGCTTAAGGTTGCCCAAAAACCCAAACCCTAAGTTAGAGCACTGTTATTAGAAATAGTAATATATTTGAAATAGTTACATGATTTTATTTCATTATTTTATATAATGCCTTTTTTAAATCAACCTTAAAAGTGGGCGTTCGTTCCAAGGAGCTTTATGGTGCCCCCCGCGGTTATGCGCGGTAACAGCTCGGCTTGGAGGCGCTCAGGCAGATCTGTTCAGTCTGCTGTTCACCTGCAGAAGGTACAGCAGCTTCCCTCCTTTTCCAGCTGTGCTGCTTGCACATTGACAAGACTATGTAACGTAAGTACACTTTCTTGTAAACGTTTTGACAATTTACTTTATATTCTACAGTTTTTGGGCTGTGGTGCTGTCAAATCATTTCAACTTTTTAATTTTCCTACCAGGTTCTCCTTTGTGTGAGCTTACAAGTCCTGCCTCCCATTGCTCCATGGTGCTTCCAGAGAACACCAGCAGACCTGCAGCTGACAAGGGCAACAAGCATCTAGTCCACAGCCTGCCTTCCCCGCCTCTGTGTTGTGCGTGCGGCCTGTGCATCCTGCTGGCCGGCATCAACGTCACCCTGGTGGGTGCATTTGCTTTCGCCACCTACGCCCCCGCTGCCAACCCGCCAATTGTAGTAGGACCGCTCCTCTTGTTGACAGCCGTGGCATTCTTCGCAGCGTGCTGCGTGGCAAGCGGCAGACGCCCTTCCGCCGCCAGCGCGGCCTGTGAGGTCAAAGCGGCGGAGAGGTGGCGGTTTATGCAAACGGGGGTGGCCTTTGAGATGGAAACCAGTGAGCACACGCTGCAGGACACCACTAGGATCCACTTGAGCCCCACAAACTCGTCTGACTCCATCCACGGAATTTTGCCTGCCTTAACCTCAGATCCCCATGCGATTGACTGGCGTCCAGTCCAGGGTGTACCCCGCCTCTCGCCCAAAGTCTGCTGGGATAGGCTCCAGCATCCCGTGACCCTAATGAGGATAAGCGGTACAGAAAATGAATGAATGAACCTCAGATCCTGACGTGCAAGTACAATAATAAAGACATGAATACATCAACATGTCTAATATTATATTCCATGGTGCAGATGTACCTGATGTTGTGCATGGCTTTTTCTTATCTGAGCCAACAGCTGCTGTCGTGAGGAGAGGGGTTGTGTTTACTCAGCGTTGTACACACACGGCTGTGATTAAAGCAAGGCAGTAAAGCAGAGAGAGATAAGAAACCTTCTCGCTGCTTCCTACACACCTGCACCTCCTCCTGATGGAAGCCTTAGACATCATAATCATCATAATGCTTTTGATCCAAAGATGACACGTCTTAGCAACCTGATCATCTGATTGGTTATCAGTCCATGGTAAATATATACAAATAATAATAATAAAATAAAAAACAATATGATTGGACCAGCTATACATCATGCCCTCTAATCATATTACGCCTTTTGTGTCCTGAAAATGTCATCCTGCATGACATTTTCACACATCTTTCGACTAATTGCCCAATTGCACAGCCTTAAGAGAATGCACATGTTTTCTGAGAATCTACTGCAAATTCGTGTATCATTCGTTCTTTTTATTTTTAATTGTAAATCAAAAACCCAAACATGAAAGAGTGACAGATTATTTTGTTTTTTGCCCAAAGTCAGCTGGGATAGGCTCCAGCAACCCCGCGACCCCAACGAGGATAAGCGGTACAGAAAACGAATGAATGTTTTTTAAATCGAACACAATAAAGAAACAAAACGGCGCGCAGGGCTGAATTTGATTTAAATTTTGAATTGGACGGGTTCATGTGACCCGGAAATGGCTTTGTGCACGGCAGTTCGGGTTAGGCCTATTTGTCTGTAGGGTCATGTAGTATGCTACCATGGCGGCTCCAGAACCACATACTCTGATTAAGGACGTGTTCAACTGCCCTTTGACACATGCTGAGATTTCCTGCACGTTGCAGCACATGGGTAACCAGCAATGCTCGGAAATGATCGTCAGAAGATTCTGTGCTCGGCATGATCTGAGGGGAAAAAGACATACATGACGTGAGTTTTCGTTCAGTTTCCATGGTGGATTGTAAATATTAAATAGCAAATACTAACAGGAAATATGTCATCTCGTGACAGACGGGACCATCCTATGGCCGCAGGTTCATCTGTCCACACTTGGGCTGCATGCGGGAGAAGGTCGGCTTGGAAGAACCCTAAGAGAGCTCCATCAGCCATACCACGAATTCCGGCATCGTGGGAGTTTTACCTGTGTCTACACGCAGGAGATGTTGTCAAGATACCGACACGACCTCAGCAGGCCACCATACCTCCAAACCACATCAACAAGGGTGAGGGCTGTGTCAAAGAGAAGATAAATGATTGGTTCTTCATGCACCTTCAGTGTGCAGCCTAGAAAAACAATAACACATGCTTTTTATGGAGCCCCTGCTCCTTCTTTTTAGCGGGATTGCACGTAAACGTTAATGTTTGTTTCTAATGTTTTCTATGCAAACCTGTCAAATTATTTATTTGATTTGACTAGTTAGCCTTCCTGTCCATGTTATCACGTATTTTACATCAAAAGTAATCCAAACACCGAGTCAAACTCCTTGTATGTGTGGCACGTAGAATATTAGGATGATTATAAAGAACATTTGTGTAATTATTCTTACATTTTCTTCTGCTCTTTCACCTAAACACGTCATTGAAGATTTGATTAAGCAGAACCTTCGCGTGGAGAGGTTGTGGCCCGAGGTGAATAATCATGTGAATCAATCCACTGAAAGGGGCTCTGGTGGACCTGCTGGACCAAGAGGTTGTGAACATGGAGGACAACCTCACTAGATTTTGCATCTCAATTCTGACGTGTCAAGTGAGCCAAACTGGACTTGACAGAGTGGTAGGTTGATGGAATGCACACAAGATCCCAGGTAAGCGGATTATCCATCCATCCATCCATTTTCCACCGCTTATCCGGGTCCGGGTCGCGGGGGCAGCAGCTTCAGTAGGGAAGTCCAGACT
>QODF01000233.1:4799224-4813545 GCA_024372805.1 Oostethus manadensis | reverse complement strand
TAGCACATAAAGTACACCTTTTTTCAGAGAAAGAGGTCGTCTTGTTAAAACCGGCGGGTTGGAAATACTATTAAATGACCTCTGCTTCCCTCTGTGTCCAAGATCTGGTTTCCCTAACCAAGTCCGCTTGCTCAAGGGCACCATTTACTTTAATTGGGAAGCCCGTGACTGACGCCTCCGGGTCTGAGAATCGAACTGTCAGCGTTTTGCTTGCTTCCAATCTGCCATCCACGATTCAGCAATGAAGATGGTCCTGAAGACGAAAACCCTTTTGTGCATCCTTGCAGTGCAGACGGAACACATCAAACTCACATCCATTGTGATAGACGGGATGTCACATTAGCCTGATACGTCCGTCTGGAGCATTCAGAGTGTTTGGTCACCCTTGAAATGTCGGAGCCATGGGTGCTCTGGGAGAGGGTCTCACAGTATATGCGAGTATGGGACGGTCCGGCACGCTGGCTCGCTCCCTGCATGCACTTCATAATGTCCCCTATGTTCTGAATGGACCCTCATTTGCAGGGAATATGGCCGGCCATATTGTTGTCACGGGTGATGTAGAGATTGGAGTTTCGAACCTTTGGAAAAAGTACAGCGAGATGTTTACGTTACGTTTTGTGGGAGAAATGGTGCAATTTTACAGAAAAGGTCCTTCGTGACGACACACACCTGGTAAATCCCGCTTCTTTTTTTGGCAGGCATCTCCTCCTCCAAGGGTGACCACCAAAACAGGCCATGCCGGCTCGCGGCTTGCGATGTCTCGGTCGCGAACGCAACGGATCTTAGAGCCGGGTCTTTGACGTGAACGACGGGGGCTGGCTCATGACTGGGAACCGGGCAGCGACTGCCAACACACTGGAGAAAAAGAGCCGGGGCCAACAGGAGACAACATCGACAGGTAAAACGAGCGAGACCAGGAAAAAGTAACGTTTGGAACCATTTCAATTTGATTGACGATACAAAGGCAGAATGGAGACCCTGGAAGGAAATAATTTCGTATCGAGCCGGCTCCACAAACAGTTGGATAAAAACAACCCGAAAACTGTTCCATCAGTGCAATTGGAAGAGAAAACGCAAGTTGTGTTGGTTCACTTTGAATTTGTTTCAAAAGAAAAAGCTGAAAATGAAAAATACTGTAGTTAAACTTTGATTTATAAGTTTTTGTATTTTATATTTTATATTATATTTTTACATCATAGAAATATTTTTTAAAACAACCAACCTTTCATTAGTTATTTGTAATTAATTTTGTGCGTTGCTTTTTGTTAAAATTAATCTAAACTATCTGAAGAGCCGCCGGGGAGCCGAACCGAAAGAGGCGGATCTTTAAAAAGAGATAAACTGACCAATTAAGGCTTTTAATCAAATTCATTCAAAGACATTTTTTTCGTGTTTTGTGTTGCCATGTAGCAAAAAAAAAATACTAATAAGAGTGAATGATCTGGTTCGTCACATTGGATTCTTATTTCCAACACTGCTGTACGCTGTATGAATGCACAGTTATACAATTCTACACTGTCCTTGCATCAGTACTCTTACTCTGCTGTAACTCTTTCATTTTTCAAACAATTCCAACATCAAATCATTCCGATCAGATATTTCTAAACATTTCCACAAATTTCCGCAACATTCTTCCCGTTGAAAATGAATGTGCCATTTTGTAAAGTTATGTATTTCTCCAATTTCCCCAACCAATTTGAACCCTGTCATTGACAAAATGCTCAAATCATTTCCGGCTGTTTCCCTTCCCAAATCATTTTATCCTGTGTCGTTCGGTGTGGGAATTTCCCAAGAAGGATCAAGAAGGTTTTTTTTGCTTTTACGGGCTTGGTAGGAGCCCGTCTGTGAGTGAAAGAGGCATTACAGAGAAAGAGATTCAGGATATTTCATCTTATTTTGGAGCACCATGTGCACATTTCTCAACCAACCCCAACCGTTCCACTCATTCGAGACTTTCAAACTGTCAATTTTCATCCATTCATTTTCTACGCCGCTTATCCCCGTTAAGTATGCTGGAGCCTATCCCAGCGGACTTTGGGCGGGAGGCGGGGTACAACCTGGACTGGTATAGTAATTATTCTAATTAGTAATTTAATAATTTAGTAATTAGTAATTTAATTATAATAATAATACTATTATAACAATGTAGCCGCAACAGGGCACAAGCCAGTGTCTTATTGTGCCGGTCCCAAGCCCGGATAAATACAGAGGGTTGTGTCAGGAAGGGCATCCGACGTAAAACTTTGTCAAACCAGAACATGCGAATCAAACAAATGACTTCCATACCGGATCGAACGTGGCCCGGGTTAACAACGTCCGCCACCGGTGCTGTTCACGACAGGGTGCCGGTGGAAATTGGATTACTGTTGGTGGAAGAAGGAGAGGAGGAAGGTGTGTCCGTAGGAGGAGAGAGAAGAGGAATGCTAATAGTCTAGAACTAAGTGTTGGGACTTTGAATGTTGGAACTATGACAGGAAAAGGTGGAGAATTAGTTGACATGATGCAGAGGAGGAAGTTAGACATATTGTGTGTCCAGGAGACCAGGTGGAACGGTAGCAAGGCTAGAAGCTTAGGAGCAGGGTTCAAGCTGTTCTATCATGGTGTAGATAGGAAGAGAAATGGAGTAGGGGTGATTTTGAAGGAGGAGTTTGCTAGCAACGTCCTGGAGGTAAAAAGAGTGTCAGATAGAGTGATGAGCCTGAAGCTAGAAATCGAAGGTGTGATGTTCAATGTTGTTAGTGGGTATGCTCCACAGGTAGGATGTGAGATGGAGGAGAAAGAGAAATTCTGGTCAGACCTGGATGAAGTGATGCAGAACATCCCTAGAAGTGAGAGAGTTGTCATTGGTGCGGACTTCAATGGGCATGTTGGTGCAGGAAACAGAGATGATGAGGAGGTGATGGGCAAGTTTGGTATCCAGGAGAGGAACGCTGAAGGACAGATGGTGGTCGACTTTGCAAAAAGGATGGAAATGGCTGTAGTGAATACTTTCTTCCAGAAGAGACAGGAACATAGGGTGACCTACAAGAGTGGAGGTAGGAGCACACAGGTAGACTACATCTTGTGTAGAAGGTGTAACCTGAAGGAGGTCAGTGACTGCAAAGCAGTGGTAGGTGAGAGTGTAGCCAGACAGCATAGGATGGTGGTGTGTAGGTTGACTCTAGTGGTGAGAAGGATGAAGAGGGTAAAGGCAGAGCAGAGGACAAAATGGTGGAAGCTGAAAAAGGAGGAGTGTTGCGTGACTTTTAGGAAGGAGTTGAAAAAGGCTATGGGTGGCCAGGAAGTCCTTCCAGATGACTGGACAACTACAGCTACTGTGATCAGGGAGACAGGTAGGAGAGTACTTGGTGTGTCATCTGGAAGGAAAGTAGATAAGGAGACTTGGTGGTGGAATGAGGAGGTGCAGGAGTGTATACAGAGTAAGAGGTTAGCTAAGAAGAAGTGGGACACTGAGAGGACTGAAGAGAGTAGACAGGAGTACAGAGAGATGCAGCGTAAGGTGAAAGTAAAGGTGGCAAAGGCCAAACAAGGGGCTTATGATGACTTGTATGCTAGGTTGGACAGCAAGGAGGGAGAGAAAGATCTATACAGGTTGGCAAGGCAGAGGGACAGAGATGGGAAGGACGTGCAGCAGGTTAGGGTGATGAAGGATAAGGATGGAAGGGTATTGACAGGTGCCAGTAGTGTCATGGGAAGATGGAAAGAGTACTTTGAAGAGTTGATGAATGAGGAAAATGAAAGAGAACAAAGAGTAGAAGAGGTGACTGTTGTGGACCAGGAAGTAGCAAAGATTAGTAAGGAAGAAGTGAGGAGGGCATTGAAGAGGATGAAGAATGGAAAGGCACTCGGTCCTGATGATATACCTGTGGAGGTATGGAAGTGTCTAGGAGAGGTGGCAATAGAGTTCCTGACCGGGTTGTTTAACAAGATCTTAGATAATGAGAAGATGCCTAAGGAATGGAGGAGAAGTGTGCTGGTGCCCATTTTTAAGAACAAGGGAGATGTGCAGAGTTGTGGCAACTACAGAGGAATAAAGCTGATGAGCCATACAATGAAGTTATGGGAAAGAGTAGTTGAAGCTAGACTAAGGGCAAACGTGAGCATTTGTGAGCAGCAGTACGGTTTTATGCCAAAAAAGAGTACAACAGATGCAGTATTTGCTTTGAGGATGTTGATGGAGAAGTACAGGGAAGGTCAGAGGGAGCTGCATTGTGTTTTTGTAGATCTGGAGAAAGCTTATGACAGGGTGCCCAGAGAGGAACTGTGGTATTGTATGAGGAAGTCTGGAGTGGCAGAGAAGTATGTTAGAGCGGTGCAGGACATGTACGAGGACTGTAAGACAGTAGTGAGGTGTGCTGCAGGTGTGACAGAGGAGTTCCGAGTGAAGGTAGGACTACATCAGGGATCAGCTCTGAGCCCCTTCTTGTTTGCTATGGTGATGGACAGGCTGACGGACGAGGTTAGACAGGAATCTCCATGGACTATGATGTTTGCAGATGACATTGTGATATGTAGTGAGAGCAGGGAACAGGTGGAGGAGAAGCTTGAGGGGTGGAGGTTTGCCCTGGAAAGGAGAGGAATGAAGATGAGCCGCAGCAAGACGGAGTACATGTGTGTAAATGAGAGGGACCCAAGTGGAAGAGTGAGGTTACAGGGAGAAGAGATAAAGAAGGTGGAGGATTTTAAGTACTTAGGGTCAACAGTCCAGAGCAATGGAGAGTGTGGAAAAGAGGTGAAGAAGCGTGTGCAGGCAGGCTGGAATGGGTGGAGAAAAGTGTCGGGTGTGATGTGTGATAGAAGAGTTTCAGCTAAAATGAAAGGAAAGGTGTACAAAACTGTGGTGAGACCAGCCATGTTGTTTGGTTTAGAGACAGTGCCGCTGAGGAAAAGACAGGAGGCAGAGCTGGAGGTAGCAGAGATGAAGATGCTGAGGTTCTCTTTGGGTGTGACCAGGATGGACAGGATCAGGAATGAGCACATCAGAGGGACAGCACATGTTAGAGGTTTTGGAGATAAAGTCAGAGAGGCCGGACTGAGATGGTTCGGACATGTCCAGAGGAGAGATAGTGAATATATTGGTAGAAGGATGCTGAGTTTTGAATTGCCAGGCAGAAGGCCTAGAGGAAGAACAAAGAGGAGGTTTATGGATGTAGTGAAAGAGGACATGAAGGTAGTTGGCGCAAGAGAAGAGGATACAGAAGACAGAGTTAGATGGAGGCAATTGATTGGCTGTGGCGACCCCTGAAGGGATAAGCCCAACGGAAAAGAAGAAGAAGAAGAAGAATACTATTATAATTAATAATTTAATAATTTAGTAATTAGTAATTTAATAATAATAATAATACTATTATAATTAGTAATTTAATTATAATAATAAGTATGCTTGGGACACGTCTATTACTATAAAGTTATTAGTTATGGCACAACCGTATGTTGAGCACAATTGAGGTTCAACTGATGTGGAAGTTATGTAGCATAGAAAAAGTAAATAAAAATACAAATATATTGTTTTACGTTTATGACTTTTTCAAATAAAGTGCATGCCTCCACCTGGTGGAGAACCAGTAGAAAAAGACTATGCAAGCATTATAAAAGTAAATGAAAAATAAATAGCATTATTACTACTTTATAAAAAGTATTATTATTAGTAGGTGCACATCCAAATTAGTCAGGAGCAGACTTGAAGGCACAGGATCATCTGACATCACCGTGCATGTCTCCCTCAAATGGAGATAATGTACTATTTTGCACAGCAAGCGCGTTTTCAGTAATGTCCCGATTTCTGCCACTAGAGGGCAGTGTCCTCATTCAGATACGTGTTGGTTAGTTTGCGTTCAGCCAGCCTTTTTCTCTTGGGACGGCTGGACGGACGGTTTAGACATTTCTTTTTTTCCCCATATTGTTTTGCTTTCATAATGAGATGAACTAACTATAGAACATGCAGTTCAAAAATACGCAAAAATGCACATTTAATTGAAAAATACAAATCAAATATCCACACAGAAAGAATTTTAAAAATATAATTGAATGTTAATTTAATTCTAATAAATTTAAATAAAATTAATTCTCATTTCAATAAATAGTAATATGAAAAACGAATATAAAAACTCAGCATGGCTTACAGCATGAAATGCAACTGTTAATTTGAATCAATTTGAATTTCATTCAAAATATATATTCTACATTTATTTAGAACAAAACAAATTCTATTCAGACCTAATGAATAATTTCATTGAAATTTTAATCTATTTTCTATGCCGCTTATCCTCCCTAGGGTTGTGGGGGTATGCAGGAGCCTATCCCAGCTGACTTTGGGCGAGAGGCGGGGTACACACTGGACTGTTAATTTTGATTCATCCATCCATCCATTTTCTTCCGCTTATCCGAGGTCGGGTCGCGGGGCCAGCAGCCTAAGCAGGGAAGCAAGCATCCTGACCAGATGCTTGAGCCACCTCATCTGACTCCTCTCAATGCGGAGGAGCAGCGGTTCTACTCCGAGTCTCTCCCAGATGACAGAGCTTCTCACCCTTTCTCTAAGTGAAAGCCCAGCCACCCTGCGGAGAAAACTCATTTCGGCCGCTTGTACCCGCGATCTTGTCCTTTCGGTCACTACCCCAAGCTCATGACCATAGGTGAGCGTAGGAACGTAGATCGACCGGTAAATTTAGAGTTTTGCCTTTCGGCTCAGCTCTCTCTTCACCACGACAGACCAGTGCAGAGTCCGCATCACTGCAGACGCTGCACCAATCCGCCTGTCCATCTGGCGTTCCATCCTTCCATCATTCGTGAACAAGACCCCGAGGTACTTAAACTCCTCCACTTGAGGCAGGACCTCATCCCCGGACCCGGAGATGACACTCCACCCTTTTACCGGGCGAGAACCACGGACTCAAATTTGGAGGTGCTGATTCTCATCCCGGCCGCTTGACACTCAGCTGCGAACCGATTCGGTGAGAGTTAAAGGTCACTGCTCGATGAACCCAACAGGACCAAGTCATCTGCAAAAAGCAGAATCGAATTCTGTGGCCACCAAACTGAAACACCTCAACGCCCCGAATGCGCCTAGAAATTCTGTCCATGAAAGTAATGAACAGAATCGGTGACAAAGGGCAGCCCTGGCGGAGTCCAACCCTCACTGGAAACGGGTCCGACTTATTTCCGGCAATGCAAATCAAACTCTGACACCGGTCATACAGGGAACGAACCGCCTGGATTAGGTGGTTGGATACCCCATATTCCCGGAGCACTCCCCACAGTAATCCCAGAGGAACACGGTCAAATGCCTTCTCCAAGTCCACAAAACACATGTAGACTGGTTGGGCAACTCCTATGCACCCTCAAGGACCCTGCGAGAGTTTTGAGTTGGTCCACAGTTTCACGACCAGGACGAAAACCACACTGTTCCTCCTGAATCAGAGATTTGACTATTCGGCGGATCCCCCTCTCCAGAACCCCTGAATAGACCTCACCGGGAAGGCTGAGGAGTGTGATCCCACAATAGTTAGAACAAACACTCTGGTCCCCCTTCTTGAAAAGCGGGACCACCACCCTGGTCTGCCAGTCCAGGGGCACCGACCTCGATGTCCACGCGATGCTGGAGAGTCGTGTCATCCAATACACGCCCACAGCATCCAGGGCCTTAAGAAAATCCGGGCGGATCTCATCCACCCCCGGGGCCTTGCCACCAAGGAGCTTTTTGACCACCTCGGTAACCTCAGCCCCAAGGATAGGGGAACCCGCCTCAGAGTCCCCGGGCACTGGTTCCATGTTGGAAGACGTGTCGGTGGGATTGTGGAGGTCTTCAAAGTATTCCCTCCACTGGTCCACAACATCTCGAGTCAAGGTCAGCAGCACACCGTCCCCACCATACACGGTGTTGACTGTGCACTGCTTCCCCCTTCCGAGACGGCGGATGGTGGACCAGAATCTCTTTGAAGCCATCCGGAAGTCGTTTTACATGGCCTCTCCAAACTCCTCCCATGTTCGAGTTTTTACCTCAGTGACTGCCACAGACCTCTTGGCCTGCCAGTGCCTGTTGATGAGGCCAAACACACCACATGTGGTTCTCCACGACACTGTCAGCTGCCTTCAGAGTCCCATGGGCCAAAACGGCCTGATAGGACTCGTTCTTCAGCTTGACGGCGTCCCTCACCTCTGGTGTCCACCTACGGGTTCTGGCATTACCCCCACGACAGGCACCGACCACCTTACGGCCCACAGCTCCGATCAGCCGCATCGAGAATGGAGGCACGAAACATCGCCCTCTTGGACTCACTCCGCTGCCTCCTTTGGAACTTGGTCAAAGCTATCCCGCAGGTGGGAGTTGAAACTCCTTCTGATAGGGGACTCTGCCAGACGTTCCCAGCAGACCCTCACAATGCGTTTGGGTCTGCCAGGTCTGACCGGCATTCTCCCCCACCATCAGAACCAACTCACCACCAGGTGGTGATCAGTTGACAGCTCCGCCCCTCTCCTCACCCGAGTGTCCAAAACATGTGGCCGCAAGTCCGAGGACACAACCACTAAGTCAATCATCGATCTGCGGCCTAGGGTGTCCTGGTGCCAAGTGCACATGTGGACACCCTTATACTTGAACATGGTGTTCGTTATAGACAATCCGTGACGAGCACAGAAGTCCAATAACAAGACACCACTCTGGCTAAGATCAGGGGGGCCGTTCCTCCCAACCACACCTCTCCAGGTCTTACTGTCGCAGCCAACATGAGCGTTGAAGTCACCCCGCAGAACAAGGGAATCCCCCTAGGGAGCACTCTCTAGTATTTCCTCTAAGGACTCCAAAAAGGGCGAGTATTCTGAACTGCCGTTTGGCGCATAAGCGCAAACAACAGTCAGGACCCGTCCCCCAAGCCGAAGGCGTAGGGAAACTACCCTCTCGCTTACTGGGTTAAACTCCAACGTGCAGGCTTGGCCGGGGGGCAACAAGAATTGCCACTCCTGCCCGTCGCCTCTTATTGCTGGCAACACCAGAGTGGAATGAAGTCCAGCCCCTCTCGAGAGGACTGGTTCCAGAGCCCTTACTGTGCGTTGAGGTGAGTCCGACTATATCTAGCTGGAATTTCTCCACCTCACGCACCAGCTCAGGCTCCTTCCCCGCCAGAGACGTGACATTCCACGTACCGAAACCTAGCTTCTGTAGCCGAGGATCGGACCGCCAAGACCTCCGCCTCCGGCTGCCACCTAGCTCTCTTAGCACCCGACCCCTTTGGCCCCCCCACAAGTGGTGAGCTCATGGGAGGGGGGACCCACGTTACCTTTTCGGGCTGTGCCCGACCAGGCCCCATGGGTGCAGGCCCGGCCACTAGACTCTCGCCATCGTGCCCCACCTCCAGGCCTGGCTCCAGAGCGGGACCCTGGTGACCCGCGTCCGGGCGAGAGAAAACAAAGTCCAATGTTTTTAGTCGTCATCAGGGTCTTTTGAGTTTTTATTTTAATTAATATTTAATTATTAGTAGTATTTAATTCAAATGTATTTAACTATAGTTATAAACTTTGAAATTGCCTAAATCATTGTATCCATTTATGAAAAGAAATACAAATAACCCCCCACTGGAAAGGAACCAGTTTTGACGATACTTTATGTACGGCTGGATTACAGGCCGAAGTGCAGAATGAGGGCCTTGAGTGCGTCACACCCTCTGACTGTTTTCTGTACAGGTAAAGTGCACTATTTGGACACTACATCTCACAGGGAAGCACATATTGTCCTAAAGCACTGTCAGTGGCTGCATTTAAAAGAGCGTTTCCCACTGGTAAAACATTTTATTTTCAAAAATCCCAGTAGAGAACAATTGCAAGGCCAAACACGCATTTGACCTCAATTCATGAACACAATAAGTGGAAAGATTTAATTGGTGTGACACCAGCACTGGTGAGAGGAAGCCTTTAATATGTAAGAAATGAAGTGCCATTAATTTGATCCTTCTTCTCACTCTAATTCCCTAATGACCGTTGTGAGTGCTGACTTGGCTGTTGTAAAACAAATGATACCGCTGTCCTGCTGCAATAATCCTCATCTATTTCAATGCAAGCATTACAATGACAGACGGGGGGTGTGTGTGTGTGTGTGTGGGAAGAAAAAAAAGGGGGCGGGGTATTTCCACCATTTGATAAATGTGCAAACGTCCAGCAAAGCTGAATCAGACACTAAGTGTTAATGTGCGTTCGTTTCTCGCCTCATTCTCTGTCTTGCAGGGCTTTTGCAGCACAGAGCTGGTCATATTTTGTCCCAGATTAGCCCAGTGACAATTCAGCCTCTGCGCAAGGTATTTAGAAGACATCAGTCATTCATGGATATAGAAATGGCCCCATTAGTCATCCACGCTGGGCTGTAGTGCTGAAAGGCGGGTGGGGACACTTTTCACCTGATGTATGCAAGCGATGAATTATCAAGCAGGAAAAAGAGTCAATTATCCACTTCTAAAGAGGGGACTGTGCCTTTTGTGCCCCGGGGGCCCCTTTCCATATTTACCATATCATTTCACAAAAAGGTACACTCTGGGAGATGTGGGGAGGCTCGTGGAGACACACTTAAGTAAATGTCCTAATGCATAAGGTAATGGAGCATGTGTCATTGGAAATGTGGAGGCAACTAAATAGAGAGGAAAAAAAAGGAATACAGGGAATTTTCCATCCGGTCACTTTCTGCAATCATCAGCGAGCGCTCTGACAAGAACAAGGCAACGTATGACAATGAACTGCCTTGATTGAGGGGTTTGAGGTTAAACTGGTACCCAAAGTTAACAAAAGCAATGAGCGACACTGGCGACTGGGCTGTAACGATTCATTCACTAGATGGATGCATCGATGAATATTCCTATGATCCAACTCTGTGTTCACCAACTTGTCATTCCAGACCAGATAAATCGAGCTAACACCGTTTGAAAGGTAACCAACCGATATAATCGCTACTAGGAAATCAAGCATTGGATTTTGGCACAAGAGGTTTTATACGGACGTGTGCTTTTGTAGCTATTTGAATGACAAAGGCGTTACTTTGTCATTCAACCATCTTCTGTACTTTATTTTAAGAACCTTATCATCACCTCATCCCTTCCAAGCACCAGACCCACATCCTCCGCCTTTATTCTGGAGCAGCCCACCTGTCATAAAGAGACCCCCGTTGGGCTTCGGGGGAAACTCCAAACTTAAAAGCCGTTACGGAGCTATAATGCAGCCTAACCACCTCATTTACCTAAGTGTCAGCACCGACAGGAAGCGACCCCCCTCCCTCCCCACCTCCCCCAGGCACAACCAGGATAGGACAATCCAATCTGAGGAAAGATGTCGGGGGTATGACAATAGAGGGTATTCATTCACCATATCCACTTTATTTGTGTGGTGGGTGCAGTCAAACGGGCCACGGGTTGGGACTATTCCAGCCCGAATGGCTTGAAAGGAGTTGGTGTGTAAAGATGGACTAGGTGCATACGGGGCCAAACAAGGAGGACCGAGCAGTACGGATTGTCATTTTTGTGTTGGCAGGATGACGCAGAACCTACACAGATGTTTTGCAGAAGGCCAGCCATGTGTTGAGCGGGAAAAGGTATCTATTTTCACCATTCATGTATAGCAGGGGTCCCCCAAAGTAACCCTCTCTGGGTTCTTCACGGAAGGAAAGCTTGTCTACACGTAGCAGATGCTTTTAAAACCAAATATTTCCCCTCTCCGTGTAGGAAACATTTCTCTCCACACAAAAAACTGCATCCACAGTAATGCCCTGTCGACACGTAGGCGGGTATCTCATGAAGTGAAGGTTTTTTTTTTCCAGGTTTTTCATCCACACAAGTCCGCAGATATACGGACTACTTGCAAAAGTCTTAAAAACCTCTGGCCAAAGTGTGGATCTGGAGAAACCTCTGGTTAGACGTTTGCGTATGGACGTCAATAACCCGGGTTTTGCGTTTCCAAACGTCACTTCCTGCGACTAGCGAATATGGCCTGGCAGTGGATAACAAACGCAGGAGCAGATTTGGGAGAGTCATTCTTTACACTCCCCCACCACTACCCCAACCTCTTCTGAAGTTTCTTAACTTGCCTTTGCTCTTTGTATTAATATTAATTATGAATGTAAACAAAAAGGTAAACAATTCATGGCAAATGCATTCACATTTCATTTGAATAAAGTGCAACCGACACCTCGGGTGAATGAACAAAGAATAAATGAACAGGTTGAATGATGAATTATATCTGCTAAAACATGAGCAACTTTAATTTGATACCTCCTTCACTTCTCTAACCAAAGAAGTGCAGATAGATATTGAAATGAATGAATATCCTGCATCCTGTAACGTTTGCACAGACGCTCTTAAAGCTACAGGAGGTGTTTGATCAACACGCTTGTCATTGCAAGAAAAAATACAACACACACCAGAACAAGAGCGGCTCCCAAACGCCGACCAGAACACAAACATGCACAAACTAAGTGCTCTCTGCGTGCCTTTGATCTTGTCCTGACGCTCCCATCCATGAGTTGGAAAGGCTTCAAGTTGGACCTAACTGGGGATGTGGTCCAACACGGTATAGATCCCATACCAAACTGAAGAGGAAGAAGTCATCTAGCTAACAAGCACGTATACCATGCAAAATACACCCCATATCCTATGAAAAATTGCATAATTTAGGATGTCCGCGCGGACTTTTCTAACAGAGCGCGTACGCTCGGCCTCACACGACGTCATCCGTGCGCCCCGATCGACAGGCACGACTTACAACAAATCAAACTGTTACCAGGGTAACGTTTAACGCCTTTGTCATTCAAATAGCTACAAAAGCACACATCCGTATAAAACCTCTTGTGCCAAAATCCAATGCTTGATTTCCTAGTAGCGATTATATCGGTTGGTTACCTTTCAAACGGTGTTAGCTCGATTTATCTGGTCTGGAATGAAAAGTTGGTGAACACAGAGTTGGATCATAGGAATATTCATCGATGCATCCATCTAGTGAATGAATCGTTACAGCCCAAATATATACGTACTGTATATATACACACAAACACACATATATATATAAACATATACGTAAATGGTAATGTTGAATTGGATTTGAACACGCATGTAAACCACATTGGAATACATCACTTAATACAACGGACAGTTCCACATGTCCAAAAGGAGTAGGAAGAAGAAAGCTTATTCAATCCTACCCCCGTAAGCTCTCCCCTATTTCAATACATTTGTACACTTCCTGCAGTTAATAAGTTTAAAATGCATAAGTACTAAGGTCATGTGACAGTGTGTTGAATAGTACTCAATGTCCTTATCATCACAAATAACATCTATTGCAGTCCTGATGAATGATAATCATAATAAATATTTATAGTGATGGGTGGTGTATAGCAATTGTAACAAAACGTTGTTGTTGTACAGACAATGTTGTCACTAGGATGAAAAGTTGCTAGTACAAGTATAAGGTGATAGTCGCATCGTGCGCTCCGCTGGGAAAGTGATCGGCTGGAGCCGTCCATCTGTCCAGGACCTGTACGTCTCCAGAACTCAGGGGCGAGAAGGCCGGATACTTGCTGACCCTTCCCACCCTGGACATGGACTTTTTGAGCCACTCCCCTCTGGCAGGAGGTAACGGACCATTCGGACCAGAACCTCTCGCCACAAGAACAGTTTCTTTCCTGCTGCTGTTGAACTCATGAACACTTTATAACCAGTACTTTTGGCACCTTATAATACCCTTACAAGGGTACTGGAGGGTATGTGGGAGTTTGCCCAACCGGTCTACATGTGCTTTGTAGACTAGGAAAAGTCATTCGACCGTGTCCCTCGTGGTGTCCTGTGGGGGGTGCTCCGGGAGTACGGGATTGGTGGCGCGCTACTACGTGCCATTCGGTCCTTGTACAATCGAAGCAGGAGCCTGGTTTGCATTGCCAGCAGTAAGTTGAGCTTGTTTCCGGTGAACGTTGGCCTCCGCCAAGGCTGCCCTTTGTCACCGTTTCTGTTCATAACCTTCATGGACAGAATTTCTAGGCGCAGTCAAGGTGTTGAGGGAGTCCAGCTTGGTGACCTTAGAATCTCATCTCTGCTATTAGCAGACGATGTGGTCCTTATGACCTCATCAGGCTGTGACCTTCAGCGTTTACTGGAGCGGTTTGCAGCTGAGTGTGAAGCTTCTGGGATGAGACTCAGCACCTCCAAATCCGAGGCCATGGTTCTCAGTCGGAAACGGGTGGACTGTACCCTCCGGGTTGGGAGTGAGGTCTTGCCTCAGGTGGAGGAGTTCAAGTATCTCGGGTTCTTGTTCACGAGTGAGGGAAGGTTGGAGCGTGAGATCGACAGACGGATCGGTGCAGC
>QODF01000233.1:4750969-4798764 GCA_024372805.1 Oostethus manadensis | reverse complement strand
TGAGGTGTTTCGGGCATGCCCAGTCAGGAGAAGGCCCCCGGGAAGACCTAGGACACGCTGGAGGAACTATGTCTCACAGCTGGCCTGGGAACGCATTGGTGTCCTCCCGGTGGAGCTGGAAGAGGTCGCCGGGGACCGGGAAGTCTGGACTTCCCTACTGAAGCTGCTGCCCCCGCGACCCGGACCCGGATAAGCGGAGGAAAATGGATGGATGGATGGATGGGTTTCCAACTAATTCTGTCATCAATTATGATGCCCAAAAATGTTCATTCACCCTTTCAATTTCCTTCCCATCAATTTATATTTTCTCACAAGTATCTTATCCTTAATCCTTTTACTTTTACATTCAAGGATAATCTGTTTTTATCAAACCATTTTTTTAGATGATGGATTGCTGATATACATTAGCATTTCTGCGATTTCTTTGATAACCATTTTTATCGTTTCCATTCCAATCCAGTTGATGTTTTTGCTTTACATTTACGTACAATGTCAATGATGTCCTCTTTGCTCACATTAGTGAGGAACATGGAGTTTGGGTTCCTGTCTGTAGTCTCCTTCTTTTCCTCCACTGACCAGGATTTTGGGATCTTCTCTTCCAGATTTGGTCCAATATTTACAAAGTAGTTATTAAACTTCTGAGCTACTGTACGTCCCTCATGTCATCATTACTAACATTCCCAACTGTGAAGTATTGAGGGTATCTGCTTTCTTAGTGCCTTTCCTAATACTACTGTTTAGAAAGCCCCAAGTAGCTTGTTGATGTTGGTTTTATTTCTATCTAGTACTTCTTTATAATATTCTTTCTTCCACGTTCTCAAAATATGTGTTAGCTTGTTTGTATATGTTTTATATGGGTTTTTTTGGCTTCTTTTGTTTGTTGAATCATAAATTTCCTATAAAATGTATTTTTCTTCTTACTGGCATCTTGCAGACCTTTTGTCATCCATGGCTGATTATTCTTCTTTTGCTTGTTAGACATTTCTCTCAATGGACAGAGCTTATTGTAGAGCTTCATTTAAGTCATGATGAGAGGAACACTGTTTAATCAGAGTACAGTAAGCTATCAGTCAAACTTCTGGGATATTGATGTGGTCCGTTAAGTAGCAGAGGGGGTTGTTAATCAGTTTCAGCTGCATTGTTGTTAATGAAATCAACAACAGGTGCATCAGAGGGGCAACAATGAGACAGACCCCAAAACAGGAATGCTTTTTCAGGTTGAGGCCACTGACTCCTCATCTCTTTTGGCTGATTTTTTACTGGCTGATTTTCATTTGGCTTGGATCAACATCTCTGTTGATAGCATGGTGCGCTACCTGGACGCTACAGAGGTTGCACAAGCAGCCCAACTCCTCCAGGATGGCACATCAATACGTAGTGTTGCAAGAAGGTTTGCTGTGTCTCCCAGCACCGTCTCAAGAGCATGGAGGAGATTCCAGGAGACAAGCAGTTACTCCAGGAGAGCTGGACAGGGCCATAGAAGGTCCTTAAAGCCTCAGCAGGATCGGTATCTGCTCCTTTGTGCAAGGGGGAACAGGATGAGCACTGCCAGAACTCTACAAAATTACCTCCAGCAGGCCACTGGTGTAAATGTTTCTGACCAAACAATCAGAAACAGGCTCCATGAGGGTGGCCTGAGGGTCCTTTGCTCATTGCCCAGCACCTTACACCTCGATTGGCATTTGCCATAGACCACCAGAACTGGAAACTACGCCAATGGCGCCCTGTGCTTTTCACCGATGAGAGCATGTTCAACCTGAGCACATGCGACAGACGTGAAAGGGTCTGGAGATGCCATGGAGAACATTATGCTGCCTTCAACATCATTCAGCATGACTGGTTTGGTGGTGGGTCAGTGATGGTCTCGGGAAGCATATCCATGGTAGGACGCACAGACCTTTACAGGTTAGATAATGGCACCCGGACTGCTAGCAGGTATCGGGATGAAACCTTTGGACCCATAGTCAGAACCTATGCTGGTGCAGTGGGACCTGGGATCCTCCTGGTCCACGACAATGCCCGACCTCATGTGGCTAGAGTATGCATGCAGTTCCTGGAGGATGAAGGAATTGATACCATCGACTGGTCCCCACGTTCACCTGACCTAAAACTAATAGAACACCTCTGGGACATTATGTTTAGGTCCATCCCCTAGGGGGCGCGCCCCCCAGTTTGAAAACCACTGGGGTAATGCGTACTGCTGTAAAAACCAGTGGGATAGTTTAGCAGAGATTAAGGGGAGTACTAAAGTCTTATGCAAAGCTCCATCGAGAGCAGTGCGCTTGGTTTCTCGGCATCTGCCTCCAAAAGAAAGAAAGAAAAAGCGCCTTGGCTGTGACTCAGCTCGGTCTTCTGGAGTTAGAAAGTAAACGACAGCTGCTGCGGACATATTCTTGTTAACATTTGCTGTACTTTCCCGGGGAATCATGCAGAATTTATAACGACAATTTCATCAGCCATGTCATACACTTTATGTGGCTCAAGTCAACGTGCGTCAGAGTTGGAAACAAGCCCCAAATGAAATGCACTTTTTTTATTCAAGGTGTTATACGATTGCTGCAGTGGGGGGGGGGGTGCTTAAGTGACAGGTAAATTGCAGGTTAAGTGGAGAACACCGTCTTTTAACAAAAGACTTCGTGCTCGTTTAAATCCTCCTCAGTCTCTAATCTGAATACAAAAGAAAAGGGCGGTGGATTAAATCTGACCCCACAATGTTCTGTTTGTTCCAGACTCCACTTGATGGGCCTGCTGGAGCCGGCGGGAACGACAATGGCAGCGAACCAGGGTCTTCTGTTTTTTGTACTTCTAGGCAAGGGGACACGTTTCATTTGAAAGGAGGCTGAGGACCCTCCAGCAAAGTCCAGAATGTGGACTGAATGGTTTACATCGTTTTGATATCAACCACATAGACCAGGTACCAGAAATACGCCTTTGCCAATACTAACACGTCAAAAGTAGTGATGTGCGGATTCAATACCAGCTCTCCATGCTGTAAAATCAATTTTAAAATAAAATATGCACACTTAACATGCGTTTGGGGTCATGTTTGTCTGTTTCATTTTCAGTTAATAATAACAACACTAGAAAGAAATGCATTTGGAAATGTGACTTGTTTTGGTAAAACAGGCTTATTTGGTTTGTTTGGGTGGAAACAAGCTATGAAAAGAAATGTTGCAAAAAATGATTAGCTCTTAGTCGTTTTCATTTTGTAAAAGTTGCTCTCACAAGAACAAAAACATTGCAGATCGATTATAGGGGGACTAAAATTCCTATTCTTGCTTGTCACAGAATTGTGTAAAAATAAAAAAGGCCCCAGATTGGCTGAAAACTAGGCCAGGGTGTACCCCGCCTCTTGCCCAAAGTCAACTGGGATAGGCTCCAGCACAACCCCGCAAGTGGCATAGAAAATGAATAAATGCAAAAGTCTTTGTTTTCCGACAAAATGTTTTTTGTTTTGTTTTGAAACACCATTTCTAAAGCACAGCTATTGGGTAACATGTAAATAATACCCAACCCCGGCCCTCTTCCATTTCACCAAACATCAATACATTTTCAGCAACTTTGAGGTTTGTTTGAAAATCAAACCGTACTGATGGCTGTGATTCAGTTCCCGGTAACAAACGGGAATAAGGGTATTAATTGTCTACTCTGTATGAAATATAAAATACACTAGAAAAACTGTGCCATCTGGTGGGGTCAAAGGTTACTAGCGTTACCAGTCTGTTTTTTTTTAATGCTGTTTATTGAATTGGAGATGAAAAGCCACCGAGCAGCACAACAGCAACAACAAATCCGTCCTCGTTTAGCTGTGACGGTGTTTCCAAAGAGGGGAATGGGAGGACGGGGCGAGGGGGAAGGAGGCCTCGGTGAGGCAGGCGCTTCGGGCTGGTTGGGAGAGAAAGGCGCTTTGGGTTGTCAACGTTTTAGAAGCTTAGAGTCAAACGTATCCGGGCTCAGGAGAGAGGAGTCTGGGTGTTAGGCAGCCAGAATGACTCCTGATAGAAGGAGTTTGCGGCTCAAGTCGAGAGGAATCGTCTTGGCTGTGGGATGAGGCAGCAACTAATTGATTCTGTGAAGTTTCCTGTCGCACAGCCCGATTACAGGTGTGACCGGATTAAAAAATAAAAAAGGGAGAGGAAAGGGGAAAAAAACAAGGGATCCGGAGGAGGGAAACGGTGAAAAAAATCAAAGAGAAAAGAAGATGAGGGCTGCCATAGACGGATCAGCATCACTTCTACTCATTGATGTGCTTATTCCTGTCTTGTTTGTGTGTGTTTGATCTCAGCGCTTGGCGGCAATCCTCAGGTCATATTACAAGGCCCGCCTTTTCTTTCTGCATCGGAGCATACACCGTATTCCAGCAGTGCTGGTTTCACGTCACACCTCGTACTGTATTCTGTCATCAGTAGTCACCGCTAACATTTGTTTACCACCACTTGAGTGCTCACACTTTCAGGTTGTTGCTGTTCAAAAAGAAGACAACGTTTTGCTAGAAAAACAACACTCGAAATACGGACCGGATCAAAATCTTAAGACCGGCTAGAATTGAGCTTTTGCACGTTTGGATCTCCATGAGGTTTTAAGTAGAGCTACAACATGCAAAAGCAAGATGGGGGACTTTGACGAGAAGCACTTTGTCATTCATTGAAAACAGTTACATTGAAATAGGCTGTTCATCTGCAGATCAAAAGACCATTGCTCAAAAAAGAACAAAAAACTCTCCACACCAGAGCAAAAAAAGTTCCCAGTAGGACTCAGTAATGAGTAGCTCCACCGTTCTTGATAGCCCCTTAAAAAATGGTCTGGGCATGCTAGAAGCAAGTGTTTCCACATTGCTCCAAGTGGTGAAGATGGCTTCACAGGGCATCAATTGTCTGGAACCGATGGCCATTTTGATAAACCTCCCTTGCCATCCATCCCCAAATGTTCTCAATAACTTCCTTTTTAAAGTGCTTTTTGTCACATTCCCCTTCTTGATTTTGCATATTGTAGCTCTACTTGAAACCTCATTGAGATCCAAACGTGCGAAAGGTCAATTCTAGCAATTTTTGATCAGGTCTTGTATGTTATATATTGTTTGTAATTATGTTCTGCATTGTTGGATTTTTAAAAATTCTAAAAAGTACATTTATAGTTCATGGTGCCGAAGGAACACTTTGACGAGAAGCATTTGGCTTAAAAGTACGGTGTAAACACATTTTGAAAAAGGATTCTATTTTATTCTATTCAGGAAAAAAAGTCCAAGTCGGCACAAGAAAGTAGGAAATGTCTTGTTTGCATGGCATAGCATCGCGTTGCATAAATGGCGACGAGGCTGCAAAGCGTTACACATCTTACACATCACTTTCATCCTTGATGCCATTAAAATAGGCTAGAAACCCCTTTACAATCTTTAAAAAGCCAATTTAAAAGAGTATTTTAGGGACAATCCATCTCCACGTCTTAAGGTTTAAGTTCTGCAAGTTCTCTATTTCGTCTCCAAATGTTTTTCCCTTCTCCTGAAACTATTGACACATCGCTCGAATATAAAATATAATGGGAATGTTTGTTTGTCTATATGTGCCCTGCCATTGACTGGCGACCAGTCCAGGGTGTACCCCGTCTCTCGCCCAAAGTCGGCTGGGATAGGCTCCAGCATACCTGCGACCCTAATGAGGATAAGCGGTACAGAAAATGAATGAATGATAATCACCGTAAACACTCTCGGTTTCATACACCGCCATGTTTGTTTACTTGAGCAACATTACCCCGGTGGCATCACTTCTGGAAATGAAGCTGAGCTGCGAGTAGGTCGCAGCTAAAAAAAAAAAAAAAAGAGTCAAAACATACTATTATGTATTATCTCTGTTGTTATTAACCCCCAAAGTTTGATCCGCATAAGTCAGACTGGCTTGAAATTTCTCCCACTTTAACTTCAGGGTGTTTAGCCACATTTTTAGGGAAATGACAAGCACATATGTGAGCAAGATTAGTAGAAAAACATGGCCGCCGTCAAGTCTTTGCAGGGGTACGGTCGAGAATCCCAATCCGAGCCCTTAGCCCTTCCCCGTTCTCTTTACCCCTTAAAACATGGGCCAAGGGGGAAGAAGCCACTGGAAAACTGGACTCTACTTGACACTACATGACATCATCACCTTTCACCGCTTGTGGATGTGACATAAGCAGATGCTTCATAACCGATGCATCCGTGAGGGAAAATGGTGCACACTTATTTACACCTTGGGATGTACCGTTTATGTCCAGTGCATGACAATAGTTCTCACAACACGCAATGTTCCTGCATTGGTATGCACGGTCACCACCACTTCCCTGCATCCGGAAGATGTTGAAGTCCAGAGAAAAAGTTCTCATTGCAAAAAACAAGGGTAAGTCAACATTTTTTGTTGCTGATGAAAGAGCGGATGAATCCGCGACCCGGACCCGGAAAGGATCCATACACTAGAAAAAAAGGACCAGCGAGAGAGAGGGAATTACTTTTGGCATTAGGATCGCTTATAAACAGACCTGAGGAAGATGGAAGAAGTTACAGAAAAGGCTTGAGAATTTCCCCGACTTGGTGGAAAAGTTAAGCCATTCATGAGAATGGGACTCGCACCGCCCGCGTTGTTTGCACATAGCGTTGGGCGTGTTCACGACTAGTGCATGGAAATTCTGCACGCCGCAAATTTTGAGCATTTCGACATTTTCTTTGCGCATTGGCACACATCCTAGCACAGGTTGCACATACATCACATAGTTTGAGATAGAATCTTGGTGCATTGCAAATCTGGGTCAACTGTGAGCGTAAACAGCACGGCATGGAGGAAGTAGCACTATGTGACCTGAAAAACAGTTTTTATTATAATGCACTTTTGCGCAGGGGCAGTGATGGGCAAAGCGCGAACACTTTGACAATCAAATCAAGGCTTCATTTGTGCAGCCCAACCAATGCTGGTCAAACCGGAAATTCATCTGATCATGCGTGCTCCTCACATGACGCCTGGCAACACAAATTGACCCTGATTTTAAAGTGAGTCCACCGACTTGGGTCAAGTTGCACATCCAGTTGAGAGGAACAGATTGTGTTGTCGCCGCGGACGTCCCGCAATCACTCGCTTCTTGTTAACACATCCTACAGCCCGAGGTGTGAACGTGTCGCCGGCTCATAACGTCCGGGAGAAGATGGAGCACCGGGGCAAAGGGGAGCCATGAGCGAGGTGGTGCTGGAGGAAGCAGAAGGAGCGTTAGGACGCGTATCTCCACCCTAAGCTGTCACGCGTGCAGCCGTTATGGCTCGTTCAGCGGCAAAGTCCAATTCGGGCGCCCCAGAGAGCCATTATTCCTGGACTATCGATCGGGGCCTAAGGCCAGCGCAGCCAAGGCCCTCGGTCCCTGATCCTGTTCAGTAATAAGCGTACTCATGTCAAGGCGGTAATTATCATTGATCTGCAGTCCGGCGCCGTGATTCATATGGGTCTACTGGACTTGAGGAAACCTAATCAGCACCTCTCATGGTCACGTGCAGGTTGTGATGGCGCAGCAGGGCCAGGCACGGGAACAAAGGACTGCAATGGTTGCTTTTTACCTGACTTTTTTCTTATTTTGAAATGACCTCAACCCATTACCACTACAAAAATTATTTAATTATATTTTTTTTAAATAGAAGTTGTAATAATAATTGTTACAGCTAGGATAGTAATATAACAATCCAATAAGGGGTTTCATTTCAATGTACCTTTGTATTTACTGTATATACACTGCATACTATATATATTTCTATATTGATAATTAACTTTCTGCAAATCCTGGAATTTGCTCTCTCATTTGTTAAAACTGCAGAATTTTTTCTCTTATTATTTCTGGCGATACACATGAGGTTGTTGCTGACCCAGATTAAGACCGTTCTGCCTTGGCGGAGGTCTTCCTCGAGCCCTAGCCTTAACACTGACTAGCGTTTATTGATGGAGGTGTTGGGTTTTGAGTATTCTTTAATATGAATAACAACCATCATTATGATCTGTCAAATACACCGTGGGGATAAAAGACACGTCATTATTGTTTTATAAGGATAAGGATGAAAAAAGGTGATTCTTAATCCTTTATCACAACACTGTGGACGGTATTCATGCATCCAACTTTTGGGAAAATGTTAGGATAAGGCACATAAGGTGCATAAACCGAAATGTTTCACTTCCTACAGGCGTAATTGGGTCCCGATATTTTTGTCCATGTAGTGAATGGAAATGCCTGTTTTGTCACCCCCACATGTTGTGACATCTCCAAGCATCTGAAGGTGAGGAACACACATGAGGTGGAACTAGAGAGAGACGGTGTCAAAGCGGCCAATCCTTTTTCTTCTTGCGAGCGCCGAAGCGTGACCAGTGTCACCTGCAGACCAAACCCCATTTCCTCTGATTAAGTCCTCTGAAATATTCCATTTGTCAGTGTCACGGCGGCGGCGGAGGCGGCAGCCGCGTTGCCGTGGCGAGCAACCAGCCGTGTCTGTCGACTTGTGTCATTTTCCAATTTACATCAGACACCGACGACATCATCATCATCGTCGTCAACATTGTGTCCCTAATGTCCCCGATCAACTCTTTGCCTCCATGTCTTTGCTATTGCATTGGACGATGTGTCGTTTTTGAGGGTCACCTCCTCCAAGGAACCTGCCTAAGAGTTGACTTTAGCAGACGCTCTGCTCCCAATACCTACCATACATTGCTGCTAAAATATATAACTGGAAGATAAAACTGCAAATAGTGTTTGTCGGAACTATCCGGTGGACACATTTAAACATACAACATCAACTATATATACAAAACCAGCTATTATCATTTTAATTTCTTGTTTCTTATAGTTTGCATGAGTACATTTCTGAGTAAATAGAAATATATCAATACAAGAAATATACTGCATATAGTATATACTGCATAAAACGTTGACTGTGAGTAAGTATAAATATATCAATGCAATAAAACAGGACACATATTAAGTTACAAGTATGATTATTATTATTATTGTCAAGCTTATCATGTTGAAAAATATATTGTATTACTGTAACAGTTTTTGAACATTCAAATATACTCACAATAATAAGTAATCATAATTAAGAAAAACAAAATTGCATTATGAATGGGGGGGGTGTCATTTGCCTCTAAAAATGTGGTTTTCATCCACAAAGATAGAGAACAGAAAGGACAAAAACTAATTTCCACAAAAAGCACCCCTTCAGGTTTGGTGCAGATCCATGCAAAGGTGCAATTTTTGTCTTCACATTTGTGTTTTAATCAACATTTCCCTCAAATTCTCAGCAAATTATGCCGAGCGGAGAAATGTCCTCTTCGAGTGACTACAAATGGCCATTTACTGACAAACAGATACAAACTGTGTTCTTTTGGCCATTAGTTTGCATGACAACAGTGAAGCTTGGGAACATATTAAATTGGTTCGGTTATGGTGCAAACCAAAACAAAAACAATTCAGAATACTGGACACCACCAGTCCAAAGTTTTACAACACCCCAATCTTTCCAGTTATTTATTGAAATTCAAGTCAAAATGAAGTCAAATGAAAGCTTGAATAGCACTTGCAAAGGTAAATGGCGAAGTGCCAGAGGTTCCAAAAAGAGAGAGGGCGAGCTCTTTTTGTGGCCACAGCAATGACCATGGCATCGGCCACCACCAGGGGCCATTCACACAGTGGTTAAAATGAGTGGCCAGACTCCTTTTTACTGGCATTTATTTGGCTGTATTACTTTACTTGTGCAGTAATTCCATTACTTTTTTCATTTCTATCCTCTAACCATTTCATTATCTTTATTATTTTCATGAAATCATTGTGGGGTTTTTGTATCATTCAATCATTTGAGTCTCTCTCCCCTCTGCCATGGACATTTACACCACACACTGCATCCGCAAAGCAAACTGCATTGTGGACGTACTTAAACTCCTCCACCTGAGGCAGGACCTCATCCCCGACCCGAAGAGGGCACTCCACCCTTTCCCGGGCGAGAACCATGGACTCGGACTTGGAGGTGCATATTCTCATACCAGCCGCTTCACACTCAGCTGCGAACCGATCCAGTGAGAGTTGAAGGTCACTGCTCGATGAAGCCAACAGGACCACATCATCTGCAAAAAGCATAGATCGAATATTGCGGCCATCAAACTGAAACCCCTCAACGCCCTGGCTGCGCCTAGAAATTCTGTCCATGAAAGTAGTGAACAGAATCGGTGAAAACGGCAGCCCTGGCGGAGTCCAACCCTCACTGGAAACGGGTCCGACTTATTGCCGGCAATGCGAACCAAACTCTGACACCGGTCATACAGGGAACGAACCGCCTGGATTCGGTGGTCCGATACCCCATACTCCCGAAGCACTCCCCACAGTATTCCCAGAGGAACACGGTCGAATGCCTTCTCCAAGTCCACAAAACACATGTAGACTGGTTGGGCAAACTCCCATGCACCCTCAAGGACCCTGCCGAGAGTATAGAGTTGGTCCACAGTTCCACGACCAGTATGAAAACCACACTGCTCCTCCTGAATCCAAGATTCGACTATCCGGCGGATCCTCTTCTCCAGAACCCCTGAGTAGACCTTACCAGGAAGGCTGAGGAGTGTGATCCCACGATAGTTAGAACACACCCTCCGGTCCCCCTTCTTAAAAAGCGGGACCACCCCCCCGGTCTGCCAATCCAGGGGCACCGACCCTGACGTCCACGCAATGCTGCAGAGTTGTGTCAACCAAGACACGCCCACAGCATCCAGGGCCTTAAGGAACTCCGGGCGGATTTCATCCACCCCCGGGGCCCTGCCACCAAGGAGCTTTTTGACCACCATCCGGTGGTCGTTTTCCATGGCCTCTCCGAACTCCTCCCATGTCCGGGTTTTTGCCTCAGCGACCGCCAAAGCTGCAGACCGCTTGGCCTTCCGGTGTCGGCTGCCTCCAGAGTCCCATGGGCCAAGGCGGCCTGATATGACTCTTTCTTCAGCTTGACGGCATCCCTCACCACTGGTGTCCACCAACGAGTTCTGGGATTACCGCTACGACAGGCACCGACCACCTTACGGCCACAGCTCCGATCGGCCGCATCGACAATAGAGGCACGAAACATCGCCCACTCGGATTCAATGTCCGCTGCCTCCCTCGGAACATGGTCAAAGCTCTCCCGCAGGTGGGAGTTGAAACTCCTTCTGACAGGTGACTCTGCCAGGCGTTCCCAGTAGACCCTCACAATGTGTTTGGGTCTGCCAGGTGTGACCGGCATCCTCCCCCACCATCAGAACCAACTCACCACCATGTGGTGATCAGTTGACAGCTCCGCCCCTCTCCTCACCCGAGTGTCCAAAACATGTGGTCGCAAGTCCGACGACAAACCAACCACAAAGTCAATCATCGAACTGCGGTCCATGGTGTCCTGGTGCCAAGTGCACATGTGGACACCCTTATGCTTGAACATGGTGTTCGTTATAGACAATCCGTGACGAGCACAGAAGTCTAATAACAAGACATTGCTCGGGTTAAGATCAGGGGGGCCGTTCCTCCCAATCACACCTTTCCAAGTCTCACTGTCGCTCCCAAAATGAGCGTTGAAGTCACCAAGCAGAACAAGGGAATCCCCCGAGGGAGCACTCTCTAGTACTTCTTCTAAGGACTCCAAAAAGGGCGGGTATTCTGAACTGCCGTTTGGCGCATAAGCGCAAACAACAGTCAGGACCCGTCCCCCTACCCGAAGGCGTAGGGAACATACCCTCTCGTTTACTGGGTTAAACTCCAAAGTGCAGGCTTAGAGCCGGGGGGCCACAAGAATTGCCACCCCTGCTCGTCGCCTCTCATTGCTGGCAACACCAAAGTGGAATGAAGTCCAGCCCCTCTCGAGAAGAGTGGTTCCAGTGCCCTTGCCATACGTTGAGGTGAGTCCGACTATATCTAGCCGGAATTTCTCCACCTCACGCACCAGCTCAGGCTCCTTCCCCGCCAGAGAAGTGACATTCCACGTACCGACAACTAGCTTCTGTAGCCGAGGATCGGACCGCCAAGGCCTCTGCCTCCAGCTGCCACCCAGCTCTCTTTGCACCCGACCCCTTTGGCCTCTCCCACGAGTGGTGAGCTCATGGGAGGGCGGAACCCACGTTACCTTTTCGGGCTGTGCCCGACCGGGCCCCATGGGTGCAGGCCCGGCCACCAGACGCTCGCCATCGTGCCTGCTTTTGGGCCTGGCTCCAGAGGGGGGCCCCGGTGACCCCCGTCCTGGGGAGGGAAAACGAAGTCCAATTGTATCATTCATCATTAGTGTCTTTTGAGCCACTCTTTGTCTGGTCCCTCCCCTAAGACCTGTTTGTCATGGGTGACCCTACCAGGGGCATGACAGCCCCCGACAACTTAGCTCCTAGGATTATTGGGACACGCAAACTCCTCCACCACGATAAGGTGGTGACTCAGGGAGGAGAAAAAAATTGTTATTGTAGCAACTCAAAGGATTCTCAGTAGTTTGTGTGTCCCCACGTGCTTGTACGCATGCCTGACAATGACGGGGCATGCCCCTAATGAGACCACGGATGGTGTCTTGGGGGATCTCCTCCCAGATCTGAACCAGGGCATCCCTTAGCTCCTGGACAGTCTGAGGAGCAACCTGGCGGTGCCGGATGTCCTTAAACATAATGTTCTAGAGGTGTTCTATTGGGTTTAGGTCAGGTGAACGTGGGGGCCAGTCAATGGTATCACTTCCTTCATCCTCCAGGAACTGCTTGCATACTCTAGCCACATGAGGTCGGGCATTGTCGTGGACCAGGAGGAACCCAGGTCCCACTGCACCAGCATAGGTTCTGACAACGGGTCCAAGGATTTCGTCCCGATACCTGCTAGCAGTCAGGGTGCCATTATCTAACCTTTAGAGGTCTGTGCGTCCTACCAGGGATATGCCTCCCAAGACCATCACTGACCCACCACCAAACCAGTCATGCTGAATGATGTTACAAGCAGCATAACGTTTTCCACAGAATTTCCAGAACCTTTCACGTCTGTCGCATGTTCTCAGATTGAACTTGCCAGAGACGTTGCCAATTCTACCAGTTTCCAATTCTGGTAGTCTATGGCTAATGCCAATCAAGCTCTACGGTGCTGGGCCGTGAACACAGGGCCCACTACAGGACAACGGGCCTTTAGGTCACCCTCATGGAGCCTGTTTCTGATTGTTTGGTCAGAAACATTGGCCTTCTGGAGGTCATTTTGTAGGGCTCTGGCAGTGCTCATCCTGTTTCTCCTTGCACAAAGGAACAGACACCGATCCTGCTGAGAGTTTAAGGACATTCTACGACCATGTCCAGCTCTCCTGGAGTAACTACCTGTCTCCTGGAATCTCCTCCACGCTCTTGAGACTGTGCTAGGAGAGACATAAAACCTTCTTGCAACGGTACGTATTGATGTGCAATCCTGGAGGAGTTGGACTGCTTGTGCAACCTCTGTAGCGTCCAGGTACCGCACCATGCTTAAACAGAGGTGTTGATCCAAGCCAAATAAAAAACTATAGAAAGTCAGTCAGTAAAAAATCAACCAAAAGAGATGAGGAGTCAGTGGCCTCAACCGAGAAAAGCATTCCTGTTTCGGGGTCTGTCTCATTGTAGCCCCTCTGATGCACCTGTTGTTGATTTCATTAACAACAAAGCAGCTGAAACTGATTAACAACCCCCTCTGCTACTTAACTGACCACATCAATATGCCTGATAGGTTACTATACTCTGATTAAATAGTCTTCCTCAAACTTTTATGAGCAGTTCATATACAGGTATATACTGTATGTGTATGTGTGTATATATATATATGTATGTGTGTATATATATATATGTATGTATATATATATATACACACACACATACATGTGTGTGTGTGTGTATAAGGATCTTCCATTGGGAGTGAATAACTATTTAAATAATTTTCAAAAGAATTATGGTCATCCAACTTATTGCTCACAGAAACCAATATTTTAGTCATTGTCCTGAATTTATTCGCCTTTAAGGGCATGTTGGTTATTGTAATGATGTTGAGGCGAAAGCCGTGTAGGAATCCATTTGCAGAAGTTTAGTATACCCCAATCTTAGACGTAAGGCAGAGATCGTAAACGTGGTCACAGGCAAGAAGGTCAGAACACAAGTAATCAGTCCGATCAGCAAACAACCAAAGGGGTAATCCAAAAGGCAAAGATCAAGAAACAGGCGAGAAGTCCTACACGTGGTCAATCAGAGAAAATTCGGTACCAGTCAATATTCAGGTGAGGGCTCCCTCTGCTGGCGTGGTGCTACAGTAATGTGTCTTATCCATAGACAGATTGAAAGAATTGTGTTTTAATATCCATGTACAAATATCCAATCATCCATCCATTTTTACCAAATAAATATATAACATAGAAGTAAATTAATTGGTGTTCCCAACATGCCGTGTTTGGCAAAATGTGTCTTAAAACATTCCTTTCGAGTAAGGCCATTGGAAGCTGCAAAGCACTGTAGTGATTTGCATCTTCTACATTACTACCCCAAAAATTACAATATGTATTTCTGCAATTCAACTTAAAAGGTGAATTTGACATATTATACAATCGAATAGTATGCAAATCAATATATTTCAAGTTGGGTTTTTTTTTTATTTGCGATCAGGTCTCTTGCAACTTAAAAAAAATTTCTAATTTTCTGAGTTTGCGTTTTTTTTAAGCTGAAAATCTTAATCAGCAAAGTTACAACAAGGAACTGCATGAGATTTGTCAATTTGCGTGTAATGCCTCAATAAAATCTGTTGGTTTCATCTTTTGTGTTCAGTTGCCAAAATAAAACGACTTTTACTTGATATTCTAATTTTTCGGGTAGTACTGTATTAATATCCTTTTAATAAACATTTAGTGAAAACACACAGTACATTTTTACAGTAAATTACTGGCTAATAATTGCATGACATTAACAGTAACATTACCGTAATTTGCTGTGAAGTACCTTATTGTAATTTCCCATCTGAAATTGTACAGTTAATTACAATACCGTTAGCATTATTTGCTGTAATTTCACACCTGTTAATTGCAGTGTTGTAATTACAGTGCCTCGTTGTACATAAATCAGAGTAAATGGCCTGTGGTTTGACATATTTCCTGAAAGTAATGCAAAATTAGCCACTAATTAACTGTGAGATTACAATGCTGCAAATGTGACATGTTAACTGGGAAATGACCACACTATCTGATGGGTAAAAAACAAAGACAACTGTGCTGAATTTACCATTTTTATTGCTGTTCAAAAACATGTTTAAAAAAAATATACAACTTCCTAATATCAGATGCAATGGGGCATAAGGACTTGTCCGAACCTCACGGGGTCATAATTGACTGAGAAGACATGTTTGTGGCCGGGTCGGACAATGTGGATGTAGACACGTGCTAACGAAGCCCTAATGCTTCATGGACTTTTTGTAAAACCCAGACCCCTTTGGGTGTTTTTGCTTTTTATGGTTTTGATTTATTTTGTTTACTGACACTTTTATTAATAAACATTCAATCTCATATTGAGTGTTTATTTACATAGTAGCAGTGTAGAACTATACCACTCCACCATACGTCATCAGCCTTATTTTATCACATTACCCTGAAAATGAAAAGCACACTGGGCCACCACAACCTTTTAGGTCCTGAAACTCTATTTACCGGGATCGGAAAGTTCCTTAAGTCAACAAGCTTATGCCGAGGGGAGATCTTGACTTGCGCATTGATGCTTCTCGCACATCTCCTCCGGGACTTGGAGGCTTTTTCTGTGTTGCTGTCCAAGAAGCATCTAAAAACATCAGGCCAAGACAACAGCGTTACGTCTTGATCCATGTGAACCTGAGAGTATGTCTTCCTTGAAAGAACAAAGAGATGGATGAAGACATTTTACACTTCCCTGCAAATGTTAGTAGTTGATGTGATTTGCAAGCTCAAAACAATGTTAACCGTTCCGATACCTTTTGATGAAGTCCAGGGTACACGAGCCATCGACAGGGTACTGAATACGTAGCAGCTTGCACACACTGCAGCTGCACGTGAACACGTTTGATTTGTTTTTCATGGAAGGCAGTGTATGGTTTATTTCTAGCAGCTAGAAGTATCTACATGAAATCCAGACATCAAGAGTACCTTGGACACCCAGGCAAGGTGTGCTTGGTAGCTCCACCAGTCTGCACATCAGCAGCTGTAAAGGACAAAAACATCAACATGACATCTACTCCGTTGGAAGGGCGGATCACAACGCACTTGTCTAAAGTAATCCCAGCTTGTTTTTTTCTATTTTAACAACTTACATCATTCTTGGGCTTGACTGTTGTCTTGGCTCCTTACAGTTTTCCACCAGCAGCAGGAGGACACATGGAGCCTTCATTCAAGCTTCATCATCCTCACGGGCTCCTTGATCCCATGATGATGGTGATGGAAGAACCGTAGGATTGTACTGCCGTTGTTGTCTAGGGCCTCTTGGAACCTGATAACCACACAGTGCAACGTTGAGCAATCACTCCCAATTTGGTTGCTAAGCACCATACTTCAAACACTGCCCACCCAAACATGTACCTTACTGTCCAAACGGACCAATAAGTCTTAGAGGAGAGCCGCTTACATGGAGCGCTAGAGAAACTGGCGTCACTCGAAAGCAAATGCATTCTCAAACTGTTGCATCTCAGCAGGATATTTGCTACATACTTTGGTTGAAGCAAAGTCACGTATTTGCAGCAGCTTTGTTCACCAACCTGGACACCATGCAGCTAAATAATTCATATCATTCATCAATAATGGCTTCATAGTGTTAGCACCGATGCTAACCTCAGCTACGTAGCACCTAGCTTAGCGCCTCTCACACACACAATGCAAGTAGCTGCTTAGCTAACGCTAGCAGGAAATAATATTACTAATGTAACGAGCTAATGTTACTGGTAGCGTAACAAAACACGCTTGGTCCATTTCATCCTCACAGTGTTTACCCGTTTACAATAAAAAATGAAATCTGTCCGGCCACTCATTTTCACCACAAACGATTAAAAATGAGGAATAAAGACAAGAATAAACTAGTGTGAAGATAGAAAATAAAATAGCAATGGAATTACTGCACAAGTAAAGTAATACAGTCAAGTAAATGCCAGTAAAAAGGTCTCCGGCCTCTCATTTTCACCACTGTGTCAATGGCTCGGCCACGGTGAAGCGCCCCCTGGTGGTGGCCGATGGCAAGGCGTAACGGTTACAAATGATTGAAAATGAGGAATAAAGACAATAATAAACTATTGTGAGAATAGAAAATAAAATAGCAATGGAATTACTGCACAAGTAAAGTAATACAGTCAAGTAAATGCCAGTAAAAAGGTGTCTGCCACTCATTTTCACCACTGTGTCAATGGCTCGGCCACGGTGAAGCGCCCCCTGGTGGTGGCCGATGGCGTGGTAACTGCTGTGGCTAACCATTGGCCACAAAATGAGCTCGCCCTTGTTGTAAGCAAAAAAAGGGCAAGGTTCCCCAAAACTGAAAAATAATGTATATTTCAAAATAATACAAAAAGGCTTGTGATCGCAGAATTGGTCAACAATTTAAAGCTGCTCTGCAGAAATGGAGCTGGATTAAGCCTTGGTAGTTGGTGCAACTAATTCCTGCGTTCCTACGTTCTGGAGTACCGGTACTCCTCTGTCCGCATTAAAGCAGGGTTCAGAACACACAGTGGTACTACATCCTCAGGAGCGTGAACATGTTTTGAACTGGAGAAAGTAATTTGTTGCAAGAAAAATTACAGGAAAAAAGGCATTTAACAATGGAAGAGACACGGACCAACTTTAATAATGCAGGTTTACACTTAATAACGTACGTTTTTCCTCCAGATAAATTGGAATAAAACTTTCGACCAGCAGTGTATGTGCAGTAACTGCTCCGTATAGCCAACAACTGAAACGACAATGGGGGAGCACAGGTTATTGACAAGTATGCCCGGATGAAAGCTCGACGTGCATCCTTTCTGTTCAAGAAATGATCAACACTGGTGAGCATTTTTATTTTCAATCATTCCAAGCTTGTACTCAGAGCCTAAAGGGAGAGTGGTATTGAATTGAATTAGAATTTAGCACAGGCTTTGCTGCTAGTGGATGTAAAATGCCCACTCTTGTGCCCCACTCAACCTTTCATGCCAGAGATGCCCCTGATTATGATTAAAAACACCAGGTTTCTCTCTGAGCTGGAGATAAATCTGCAAACGAATGGCTGCTCCTCTGAGTTTACAGCAACACAAGCCCAAAACGAATATAAAAACAACTTTGGTGTTAATATTTCAGATTTTGTTAGGTCTCCAACTTTTTTGTCTCTGTGGTCTTCACAGCGTACGGCAAGGGGTTTGAACACGTGACACGTCCAGGAAGGCCAGACCGGTCCAAGTTCACGTTGCTCTAGCTGCGGCTGGAGGACTCTCATAAGGACCCAGCCTTCGTTGACCACATAGCCTGGATCCTCTTGTGGCTGCAGACCACAAAATGAGACACAGCTCAAGTCTATTATAAGAATGGGAAGGGCAAGCCATTGGTGCATATGATAACATTGCCAACTAGTGGCCCGGCATGCACATTGCAATCTTTTTACTTTTTTTTTTTTGCCAGTTCATGTGACAGTTTGTGGCTCTCTCCCTTGATAAATGTTAAGAACTTTGTCTCTTCGAGTTCAATTCAATCATGTGAAGAACCGAGCCCATTCAGGCTTCCAAATTGACTTTTTGAGGAGCAGAGAGCGTCGGCACGGTTCAGGGAGGATGGAAATTTCAATCTCTGCTTCTATTATTTCCACTCAGCATTGCAAACCATTGACAGGTGTTTCTCTTCGGTCCCTTGAGAGGGAGAGCGGCTGAAAAGGAGGGCACGGCTCTGTGCCCAGCGTCAGCGAGAGCGGGTGAGGGGGCGAAGGGAGGTGAGTTGTACATGATCAGGGCTGTGTTACAAAGAGAAAGCTCCTGTGACAGGAAGCGGGGGGCAGATCGCCTTGATGACTCGACTCAATCACCTGTGACAGTTTTGATTTGATGTCACTCGCCGGGTCGCTCTATTTGTTTGAGCAGTTAAGAGGTAATTGTGTGACACCTACAAGCGGGAAGACGTGCTTTGGCGGCGCACCCGCTGAACCGAGGGGACGAGACGGCGTGGCCATAATAAATGAGGGCCATTTCCCCCCAGAGCGTGTTTGTGCGTGTGCTGCTGATGGGCGGCGGGGGAATCTACCCTGAGGGAATTCAACTGTGAGATGCGCATGGAGGTCGCCTGCACCCACACTTATCATCACCTTCTCCGCTATCAACACAATTGTTTCTGTGCGTCTTTTTTTCTACACTCAAAGAGGAAGTGAACGCATCACTCAGATGAACTTGGGAAGCTCGGAAAAAAGGGATGCAGGGATTGTTTCTTACTTTCTTAAAAACTGCCCCAAAACTAGCTAAAACAGCTTGCAGGTAAAAGAGTTAAATACATAATAATGAAAGAAGAATTTCATACATTTTGTAAAATTATTTTTTTAATTCATATTGAAGTAAAACAAACATTCAATCATTCATCCATTTTCTATGCCGCTTATCCTCATTAGGGTGGCGGGTATGCTGGAGCCTACCCCAGCTGACTTCGGGCGGGAGGCGGGGCACACCCTGGACTGGTCGCCATTCAATCGCAGGGCAGACAAACAATAACTCTTATTTACTGTATTTTTGAGACGCCGCAATACAAAGTTTCAGTTTCAGCACAAAATAAAAAAATATAGGCCATATTTGTGTTTTAATAATTATTAAATAATTTAATTACCATTGCCACAATCTTTGAACTATTTGGACAATTGGGAAAAAATTTTACCTCAACAAAAAGGTCGGCCATGTTTTTTGTGAGCCAAGGGTATACATGTATTGACTTTGATTATTCCTTTAATTATAAGATCTACATACTGTAGATTGGGTGTGTCCAAAATGCGGCCCGAGAGCCATTTTCGTCCTGCAGCTAGTATTGCTTAACTTTCCGCACATTATATTTTGTCTGTTTTTTTAACAGGGGATTGCACATATGATGTAGAGCAAATTTTTCCCACAATTTCCAACTTTGGTAGACATTTGTGTGACGGAATGCTGAATCAAAACCTCCTTCCTGCTAGCCCTCCATCAAAGCCACCAAATTTACTTTGTCGCCACTTTTCCCCAATGGCTCGTTGGGGTTATCGAGACAGCGGCTCAAGTCCTTTTAAAGTGTTTCTCTTTCTTTGCTGACACAGAAGTAGGCCATAGCGAAGAATAAGAGACACAATTGGAGGGTGTCCTGTCGCTTTAAGAGGGGGACCCTTCTAATCTTTGCCTATCCACTCAGGCCTTGGATTTATACATTTCCTGCAATCTCAAAGCTGCCTTGATTTTGAGTGTGTGTTTGTGAAAAAGTGGCAAGAGTTACCACGGGAGGTGTGTGTTGAGTGAGGGGGGGTTGTGGTCTGTTTGTGCTGTCCTTTAGAAAAAGAGCTTATGGGTTGAGCAGAAGAAACGCGGGGAGCTAATGTGAAGATTTAGGACTTTCTCCGAGGCTTGGCCCCATCTAAGCTCTGTTTGCTTGAGCCGTTTGTGGGGTCCTGCTCACACTAAACCCAGATTAATATTCCCCCCATATCCAAGCGGCCCAGACACCGGCACCCGGCCTCGCTGTCCTCCACACACCTCACCCCCACCGTTCTTCGCTGCTTGCCTTCTCTGGCCGTGATCGTCTCCCTTCCCTAATCCAGGTCCGCTGCCTCTCATCATGCTCTTTATCTGCTCTAAGTAAGCACCTTTCTCATGGCTTTTTTCCATGAGGGGGGAGCAACGGGAGGAGCATTTCTATGTTTCGAGGACCCTCCCAGCCCCCTGCTATCCTCCAATCTGCTCACTGACCTCTTTGGGGTGTGACCATCAGAGTAAAGGCCACATTGATTTCATCAATAAAACCTTTAAAATGTAATATTAGTGAATTTATTAGTAAAATTTAGCTTAAAAAAAGTGGAAAAGATGTGCACACAATTTGTGTTTGCCATTTCTGTTTACATGCTGTTCATTTAAAAAACAGACCCTTGAATCTAAGGAAAACAAAAACTATGTTATTTGCAAAAAGTAGAAGATATACTTGCAAGGAGATACAATTTGATGGGGAGAAAATAGAAAGGGTGAATGAACACAAGTTTTTGGGCGTCATAATTGATGACAGAATGAGTTGGAAACCTCACATCAAAAACATAAAGTAGCAAGAAATACTTCAATACTGAATAAATAAAATTTGTCCTTGATCAAAAATCACTCCAAACTCTCTACTGTTCTCTGGTGTCACCATATCTAACTTACTGTGTGGAGATACGGGAAATACTACAAAAGTACACTCCACTCGCTTGATGTACTGCAAAAAAGATCAATTAGGACAATCCATAACGTGTTGTATAGAGAACACACAAATCCACCGTTGCAAAAATCACAATTATTAAAATTTGCTGATCTGGTAAACCTTCAAAGCGCTAAAATGATGCATAAAGCAAAAGATAACCAGCTACCAAAAAATGTCATACAATTTTTCTCAACAAGAGAACAGAAATATGATTTTAGGAATAAAGTAAAAAAAAAAAAAGGAATAAAGTAAACTTAAAACACAAATATTCCATTCCATTCTTTTCCATTCCACATATATGCAAGAACAATTATCAAAACCTTTAGTACTTCATATGTGGAATCAAACTATGGAAGGGATGAAGTGAAGAAGTAAAACAATGCTCTACAATGAAACTTTACAAACAGTTGATGTTTACAAAATTACAAGGAAGCAGAGTCGTGAAATATTGTGCACATCTAGTGCTATTACTACTTAATTACTACTACTACTACTACTACTACTACTAATTCATTCCTTGGAGAGTAAAGTTTTGGTCTGTTGACCGTCCATGCAATGTTTTCACCTTGTCACTAACTTTTCATTTCTAGTGAGAACATTGTCTGTACTAGAACAATGTTCTGTTACAAGTGTGTATATGCAACTCATCACTATTATTATTTATTATGATTAACATCCACCAGGACTGGAATAGAAGTTATTTGTGATGTTAAGGACATTGACTACTATTCAACACACTGTCACATGACCTTACTGTTGTAGCTTAAACTTATTAACTGCAGGAAGTCTACAGAGGTATTGAAATAGGGGAAAACCTACGGGGGTAGGATTTAATTAGCTTTGCTTCTTCCTACTCCTTTTGGACATGTGGAACTGTCAATTGTATTAAGTGATGTACTCCAATGTCATTTACATGCATGTTCAAATCCAATTCAACCATTACCATTTTCTCACATATATATTGGGAAAGTTGTTAAAATAATAGTAGAATGCTATTAACCAGAGTTTAAACACCATACAAAATAGAAAGACGAAACACCATTTAGGCAACGGTCCAGACCAATCTTCACCCAAATGATTACGAAGCTGGGAGAAGACCCTTGCTGACACTCCAGGAGGCGGCGGTGATTCAGGAGTCCGAATCCCCTTACGCTTCGCCCATTGTACTGGTGCGTAAGAAAAATGGAGAGGTCCTCCTTTGCGTTGACTACCGAAAACTTACTGACAATCAGAGACGCATATGCGTTCCAAATCTTGAAGAACCTTTTTCAGTCCTTGCTGGATCCCGATGGTTTTCAGTAATGGATTTAAAATCTGGCTATTACCAAATCGAGATGGAGGAATGTGACAAGCACAAAACAGCTTTTGTGTGTCCATTGAGGTTTTACAAATTTAATCGCATGCCCCAAGGCGTTACTAATGCCCCCAGTACCTTCCCACGGTGGATGGAGAGAGTTATGGGTAGCATCAAATTAGGAAAGCACTGTTTTTCCAGATGACATCACTGTCTTCTTTAAGACATTAGAGGAGCACAAAACCAGGCTTAGACATGTCTGCTGAGAGAGAATGGCTTGAAACCATTACCTGACTTTCCCTGTACTTCTCCATCAACATCCTCAAAGCAAATACTGCATCTGTAGTACTCTTTTTTTGGCATATAATCGTACTGCTGCTCACAACAACCCGGTCAGGAACTCTATTGCCACCTCTCCCAGACACTTCCATACCTCTACAGGTATATCGTCAGGACCGAGTGCCTTTCCATTCTTCATCCGCTTCAATGCCCTCCTCACTTCTTCCTTACTAATCATTGAACTTCCTGGTCCACAACAGTCACCTCTTCTACTCGTCGGTCTCTCTCTTTTTCCTCATTCATCAACTCTTCAAAGTATTCTTTCCATCTTCCCATGACACTACTGGCACCAGTCAATACCCTTCCATCCCTATCCTTCATCACCCTAACTTGCTGCACGTCCTTCCCATCTCTGTCCCTCTGCCTTGCCAACCTGTATAGATCTTTCTCTCCCTCCTTGCTGTCCAACCTAGCATACAAGTCATCATAATCCCCTTGTTTGGCCTTTGCCACCTTTACTTTCACCTTACGCTGCATCTCTCTGTACTCCTGTCTACTCTCTTCAGTCCTCTCAGTGTCCCACTTCTTCTTAGCTAACCTCTTACTCTGTATAAACTCCTGCACCTCCTCAATCCACCACCAAGTCTCCTTATCTACTTTCCTTCCAGATGACACACCAAGTACTCTCCTACCTGTCTCCTTGATCACAGTAGCTGTAGTTGTCCAGTCATCTGGAACAACTTCATGGCTACCCATAGCCTATTTCAACTCCTTCCTAAAAGTCACGCAACACTCTTCCTTTTTCAGCTTCCACCATTTCGTCCTCTGCTCTGCCTTTACCCTTTTGCTCTTCCTCACAACTAGAGTTATCCTACACACCACCATCCTATGCTGTCTGGCTACACTCTCACCTACCACTGCTTTGCAGTCACTGACTCTCCTTCAGGATACACCTTCTACACAAGCTGTAGTCTACCTGTGTGCTCCTACCTCCACTCTTATAGGTCACCCTATGTTCCTGTCTCTTCTGGGAGAAAGTATTCACTACAGCCATTTTCATCGATTTGCGATTGAAGAGTCGAACTATGCTCAATCACCTGAGGCATCTTGGCAAAGAAACTACAACGGAGAAATTACTCCTAGCAGGTCACAACAACCCCCTGACCGTTTCCACTACATTCATTTAGGAAAACCGTTATTGACTTTTGCTCACAGTATCTTATAAAGTTTTAATCAAGCACTTGAAACTGTGGGTGATGGTTCTTCTAGAAACCAGAGACTGGCGCATGAAGGGACTCATGCCGATTCAAGGGGGGAGAATGTAACCCATATGAAAAACACGGTTACTAAGCCAACATTTGTGATTTAGATGCATTCTGCAAAACCGCCAATTGGTGGCACTTATCGCCAGTATAAGAGTTCAGGTCGAGCCATTGTCATTCCTGAATGACAAGTGCTTGAGGAAGCACCTTGACCGAGCTAATGAAACACCCCGGATTAAGAAGTGTAAACATACAGTGACGTCGGGGGCCGATTCCTCGAGCGTGCCTCGTGTGAGCTCCGGTAAGCCTAGCCTTGGTAATAGGCTAAGTCTACAGTATATGCTAGTTTGTGATATGTTTGCTACATTACACATCAAGGTATATTTTCTATAAACCAATCGGAGTAGGGAAGCGTTTAATGTCATACACCACTGTGATGTTTGTACTACTGTATATTCAACCGTGTCAAAGAAATGCTAAGGGACCATTTATTCTGTTAGCGCCAAGGTTACAAGTGATCCAGGCCTACTGTGAGCACTTTGTGAGTACTAATGGAAGCTAGCTAAGCTAAGTTGCCATTCTTGTTGACTCACTTTGACTACTTATTCCATTTAGTATGAAAACCCTAATGTGAACTGAAGTACGTATGGTTATGAGTGTTCGAATAAGTTGTTGAAAGCTGTTTGAAAAAAGTGAAAAGCTATTGTATTACAGTTTAAAGGAATAATGACAGTTATTGTAGGGCTTGGCAGTTTGGCACATAGCTACTAACTTTACACACAACAGGCTTGAGCACACACACACACACACACAGAAACAGAACAACAAGAAGGAAGACAACGTTGGAACATCAAGTTCCCAAGGTATCAACATCTTCGGCTACCTTGAAAAGCAAGACAAGGCAACACCGAGGTCGGCAACTGCAGAGCGTGAGAGGAGGAGGGAAGCGCAGCTGCAGATAAGGTAACACCGGGACTGGCCCGATTGCAGAATGCTCCACGGGAAGCAAGATGGTTGCGGCACACAGCGAACAAAGAACTGTTGTTCCGGGAGTCCGGGAGCCATCCGGACTAGATGCCCGAGCCACCTCAACGGCTCCTCTCGATGTGAAGGAGCAGCGGCTCTACTCTGAGCTCCTCCCGGATGGCCGAACTCCTCACCCTATCTATAAGGGTGAGTCCAGCCACCCTACAGAGGAAACTCGTTTCCGCCGCTTGTATCTGCGATCTCGTTCTTTCGGTCATGACCCATAACTCATGACCATAGGTGAGGGTGGGAACGTAGATCGATCGGTAAACAGAGAGCTTTGCCTTCCGGCTCAGCTCTCTCTTCACCACGACGGTCCGGTACAGCGACCGCATTACTGCAGATGCTGCACCGATCCGTCTGTCGATCTCACGCTCCAAGAACAAGAACCCGAGATACTTGAACTCCTCCACCTGAGGCAAGACCTCACTCCCAACCCGGAGGGTACAGTCCACCCGTTTCCGACTGAGAACCATGGCCTCGGATTTGGAGGTGCTGAGTCTCATCCCAGAAGCTTCACACTCAGCTGCAAACCGCTCCAGTAAACGCTGAAGGTCACAGCCTGATGAGGCCATAAGGACCACATCATCTGCAAAAAGCAGAGACGTGATCCTAAGGTCACCAAGCTGGACTCCCTCAATGCCTTGACTGCGCCTAGAAATTCTGTCCATGAAGATTATGAACAGAATCGGTGACAAAGGGCAGCCTTGGCGGAGGCCAACGTTCACCGGAAACAAGCTCGACTTACTGCTGGCAATGCGAACCAGGCTCCTGCTTGGATTGTACAAGGAGCGATGCCATTTTATGTGCTGCAATAAATGCTCAACTTTCTCACAAACTCACTTGTCTGACTCTCTTAGGCTATATCCATACAAAGACCAAACGCTCATCATTTCCAAAATGTTTTCTGTAAAGATGGAGCCAGTTCAGAAAATATGCGCATCCATATGAGTGTACTGAAAAGGATGTAATACAAATGCCAAACCTGTTAGCGGCGCTGTGACAAAAAATATTGACTCCTGTTGCATTAAATCCTTGAAACTGCCACAAACGTGTTAAGGAGAGCATGCTAGTAATGTGTAATTTCCCCGATACCAGCTCTTCATGATCTACAGTCGATTCTGAAATCAAATTAGTGATGCTTTTGATACTTCGGGTATATGATTTTGTCCTTTGTTTTTTCTGATGATGTATATTATCTTGGCTTTATTGTAAATAACCGCACTACCTCGATATACAGTACAGTACTTCACCGTTTCTTTACTTCTGTAAACACGTGGAAATCTGAGTGATGTCAAGCTTCTGTCCATGCACATCACTTTGCAGGCGTGTTGCGTTCACGTTACAGGTCGCGTTTGTTTGGTAATGTGAACGACCACATAAAAAAAATCGCATTTTAAACAAAATATCTGAATTGGGAATTCCTACCCTGTCGTGGAAACGTAGCATTTGTGTCTTTTTGTAAGAGTATGAGTGTCGTGCCGTTGTAACGCTACATTCAATGCTGCTGACAAATGTCAAATATCACACTTGGAACTGCTGAGAGCTGACCTCAAAGGGAAAGTAAGCAAAAAACATGGCCGACAACCGTGATAATTGTGTTGTTTAGAATTATTATTAGGTACAATCATGTATGCAGAAAGCTACAAGAAATTTAATATTTTTTGGCAACCTTGCCAATTTAAAAAATGTGACCAATTTCCATGCACAAGAGGTTAAACAAGCAATATTTTAGTGGCAACTGCAAGCCCAACAGTCAACAGTTTATGTGAACAGGTCTCAGACTGCAGTGAGGAAAAGCAGCATAGAAAATGGATGGCTGGAGGTCTCAGGCTGTGTCAGTACAAAACTAAGCACTACTACTGTTGTACTGGCTGGATTTTTGATAGAACTGATTGATAGAACTGTTGCATTGAATTGAATTAGAATGTGTCCCCAATATTATGTCCAGGAATGTCAATGTTTTCTGCTGCTGCTGATTTCCAAGTTTCCAGGGCTCGAGTTGCAGAAAAAGCCTCCTCATCTCGTCTCATCTTGTTTTGCTCTCTCCTTGTTCGTTTTCTCCCATCTGGATCAAGAGTGAGTGAAGAAGAATAACATGCATTTTGAGCTGAGACAGAGCTCGAGAGAGAAAAGGGGATGAATTTGGCGTGCTAAACAGGCAGGCTAAACCCATTACCTAAGTGTTCTTTATCTTCCCATATGCTTTTGTTGTTTAATCAGCTTTGTATCTCTCCAAATCCTGGATTGAGATAACAAACAAATGTATGAGCTCAACATGAAGAAGAAAGCCTTTCTGCTGGCATCTTTAAAAGGCCATTCCTGGTGCTGCATCCCGATCACAGCACAACACAGAAGTGGGTCAGTTTTTTGTTGGGTTTTTTTTTGCCATTATTGGCCTGGACCATTGTGCAGCTCACCTAAAATCACCCCTCACGTCTGCCTGCGGCGAGCCAGCAGGCCATGAGCAGTGAGAGAAATGGAGTATGAGGGAGGGAAGCTAGAGCTAATAGATTTGCAATCATCAGCCAGAACTACTTCTACATAAGAAAAGGAGGATTCCAGATTATCTCTCTGCAGAGAGAGCTTCAGTGCCAGTGTGTTTGTACAAAGCCACGCTCCTTATCAGATTTACTTCTCATTTGGTCTGCTGCTGCTGCAGCCTTCTACCAAAAAGAATTCAACTTTGGGTGCGTTCACAATTGCCAGGTTTGGCACGCTGGTGTGTATTCTCTCTGCTTGAACAGCTAGTTTGGTCATGTGTGAACTCCTACATGCGTGCACAAGTAGACCGAACCGCTTACGAGATGCGGGAACATGATTCAGTTTACTTGCGCACCAATGTGAACTCTACACTGGTGTTAAAATGACAGCAAAAAGCATGTAGAAATGTCTCTCTGCGCTGCTCTCTTCCTTAACAACGGCACTCTTTAAAAGCATATTTGAGAAGCTTTTATTGAAATTTAAGCTGTAATAAGAGTGACTGTTGTAGTTATTACATTTGTTCTAGAAACCCTCTCCTTCTCTCTTCAATATGGAATCAAAGTCATGCTTAAGCATGGGCCAGTAAGCAGTTTTAAGGAATACCACCATTTGAAAAAGCCACTAAGTGGAAATACTTTGCCACGTTCTGTGTTACTCCTCACAATTGGAATTTGACTTCAATGTGCTGACACTACAGGTATTTGCTGTGTTGCCAAAAGTCGGCCACCTTAACTGTCATGGCACTGACGTCAGCTGCCTCGTGGGCATCAAGCGACGACGGTGCCCTCATCAAGTTTTGCATCCTATAGCGTGTGATTTTAGTGTGCATTGCACCTGGCTGATATGCAAGCACATAATATTTAAAGTACATTGTCAACATGTTAACGTGAATATCAGAACCAGTCGCAAATGTCCTCCTTTAATGACTTGAGATACGAGACCCGAGATACCAAAGAGTGGGTCGACGAGAACAAGATGAAACAAGCTTTAACATTACCTTTAAGAAAAGTACAATGAAAAAATATGAAAATATTCAACCACGTCCCTTGTGGTGTCCTGTGGGGGTACTACGCGAGTATGGGATTGGTGGTGCTACGTGCCATTCGGTCCTTGTTGGCAAAGCAGGAACCTGGTTCGCATTGCCAGCAGTAAGTCTAGCTTGTTTCCGGTGAACGTTGGCCTCTGCCAAGGCTGCCCTTTGTCACCGATTCTGTTCTTAATCTTCATGTACAGAATTTCTAGGCGCAGTCAAGGCATCAAAGGAGTCCAGTTTGGCGGCCTTAAGATGTCCTCTCTATTTGCAGACGATGTGGTCCTGATGGCCTCATCAGGCTGCAACTTTCAGCATTTACTGGAACATTTTGCAGCTGAGTGTGAAGCTTCTGGGATGAGACTAAGCACTTCCAAAGCCGAGGCCATGATTCTCAGTCGGAAACGGGTGGACTGTACCCTCCGGGTTGGGAGTGAGGTCTTGCCTCAGGTGGAGGATTTCAAGTATCTCGGGTTCTTGTTCACGAGAGAGGGAAGGTTGGAGTGTGAGGTTGACAGATGGATCAGTGCAGCGTCTGCAGTAATGTGGTCGCTGTACCGGACCGTCGTGGTGAATAGAGAGCTGAGCCGGAAGGCAAAGCTCTCTGTTTACCGATCGATCTACGTTCCCACCCTCAGCAATGGTCATGAGTTATGGGTCATGACCGAAAGAACGAGATCGCGGATACAAGCGGCGGAAACGAGTTTCCTCTGTAGGGTGGCTGGACTCACCCTACTGCATCGATAGATAGGGTGAGGAGCTTGACCATTCGGGAGGAGCTCAGAGTAGAGCTGCTGCTCCTTCACATCGAGAGGAGCCAGTTAGGCATCTAGTCCGGATGTCTCCAGGATGCCTCCTTGGTGAGGTGCTCCAGGCATGCCCAGCCAGAAGAAGACCCCAGGGAAGACTTAAGGGGACAATGTCTCACAGCTGGCCTGGGAATGCCTTGGTGTCCTCCTGGTGGAACTGGAAGAGGTGGCCAGAAAACGGGAGGTTTGGACTTCCCCACTGAGACTGTTGCCCCACAACCTGGGCCCGGATAAGCGGAAGAAAATTGAACGATATGGATCATTCCAGCATAAAATGTATCTTAAATGACAAAATACACTAACATAGCATCGGTAAGTGAAAATATTGTACTCAAGTAAAAGATCCCTTCAAAAGGGATTTTTAGAAGATTTACTCCATTTACCAGTGCTTTCCTTGGCTACGTACGCGCAGTGGTGGCGGAACTCAAACACACGTGTCATTGTCAGTGGACATATTGTATTACTCACGTCAAGGGTCATCAAATGTGGAGTCAAAGATATTCGGTTTAAACTGTTTACCAAGGAACAGTTGCTATTAACAATCACATGACCCTGAAACTGAAGAGAAACTTGATGACGCAAGCAAATTAAACAAAACTTAGCAAATACACAATCCAACAGTTGTGGTATCAGTTGCATTATTAGCCTCAGTTGACTGGATTAAAGGAAATCTAGACCTATTTGGGGGAATTTTTCCCTTCTACAGTCCTTATGTGAAACGTGAAAACATATTTTGTTCTTTTTTTCTGTGCATTCTAAAAAGAGACAACGGGTTACCGTGAGGGAGCCTGACGTTAAGCCCCAGAAAATGTTAATGTTCCAGCTGGCTGTGTTGTTTGGACATATCAACACTAGATTATAAATGATGCCTTGCATAAGCTGAAAAGTTGATCAACTTTGAGATTCCGCTCGCTGCCAACTAAACAACAAGACAGACTGAAGCAGAGGATACCTGGTTCTCAAGTTAGACCCAATGACATTGCCACAAAGGCTTGTAAGATGCTCGTTTGCCATCGGAATTTTTTACCCGAGGACTGTGCTAAATTAACCAGCTCAATGGGGAGCACAACTCCTGTGTTGAAAGACACAGCCATCCCATCAGTCGCTATCCCAATGAGATTGCACATGGTAAGTGACTGTTTCCATTGTACTGTTATCCATGAGACATTAGCACATCACTAGCACTAAGCCTTATACAGTGGTGACCAATTTTTAGAACATATTTAGGAGGTTTCAGTTGTCTTTGTTGAATTTGCCATTAAATACCTGTAAAAGAAATTACATAAAATAGTGTTCGAAATAATAGCAGTGCAATGTGACTAACCAGATGAATCACTGTTATTAGTCTATATTTATTGTTACATGGTAAACGGGTTACCAGCAGGTGCAGTAGATTCTCAGACAACAAACAAGACCCAGCATTCATGATATGCACGCTCTTAAGGCTGTGCAATCGAGCAATTAGTTGAGGGTTCCGGCTAAATATAGTCGGAGTCACCTCAACGCACGGCAAGGGCTGTGGAACCAGTCCTCTCGAGAGGGGCTGGACTTTATTCCACTCTGGTGTTGCCAGCAATGAGAGGCGACGAGCAGGGGTGGCAATTCTTGTTGCCCCCCGGCTCCAAGCCTGCAACGTTGGAGTTTAACCCAGTAAAACGAGGGGGTAGTTTCCCTACGCCTTCGTGTGGGGGGACGGGTCCTGACTGTTCAGAATACCCGCTCTTTTTGGAGTCCTTAGAGGAAGTACGAGAGAGTGCTCCCTCGGGGGATTCCCTTGTTCTGCTGGGTGACTTCAACGCTCATGTTGGCAGCGACAGTAAGACTTGGAAAGGTGTGATTGGGAGGAACGGCACCCCTGATCTTAACCCGAGCGGTGTCTTTTTATTAGACTTCTGTGCTCGTCACGGATTGTCTATAACGAACACCATGTTTAAGCACAAGGGTGTCCACATGTGCACTTGGCACCAGAACACCCTGGGCCGCAGTTCGATGATTGACTTTGTGGTTGTGTCGTCGGACTTGCGACCACATGTTTTAGACCCTCGGGTGAGGAGAGGGGCGGAGCTGTCAACTGATCACCACCTGGTGGTGAGTTGGTTCCGATGGTGGGGGAGGATGCCGGTCAGACCTGGCAGACCCAAACGCATTGTGAGGGTCTGCTGGGAACGCCTGGCAGAATCCCCTGTCAGAAGGAGTTTCAACTCCCACCTGCGGGAAAGCTTTGACCATGTTCAGAGGAAGGCAGCGGACATTGAAGCCGAGTGGACGATTTTTCGTGCCTCCATTGTCGATGCGGCCGATCGGAGCTGTGGCCGTAAGGTGGTCGGTGCCTGTCGTGGCGGTAATCCCAGAACTCGTTGGTGGACAACAGTGGTGAGGGATGCGGTCATGCTAAAGAAAGAGTCCTATCAGGCCGTCTTGGCCCATGGGACTCTGGAGGCAGCTGACAGGTACCGGAAGGCCAAGCGGTCTGCAGCTCTAGCGGTCCCTGAGGCAAAAACCCAGGCATGGGAGGAGTTCGGAGAGGTCATGGAAAACGACTTCCGGATGGCTTCAAAGAGATTCTGGACCACCATCCTCCGTCTTCGGCGGGGGAAGCAGTGCACAGTCAACACCGTGTATGGTGGGGACGGTGTGCTGCTGAACTCGACTCGAGATGTTGTGGACCGGTGGAGGGAATACTTTGAAGACCTCCTCAATCCCACCGACACGCCTTCCAACATGGAAGCAGTGCCTAGGGACTCTGAGTCGGGTTCGCCTATCTCTAGGGCTGAGGTCACCGAGGTGGTCAAAAACCTTCTTGGTGGCAAGGCCCCGGGGGTGGATGATATCCGCCCGGAGTTCCTTAAGGCCCTGGACGCTGTGGGCGTGTCTTGGTTGACACGACTCTGCAGCATTACATGGACGTCAGGGACCACCTCATCCAGGCGGTTCGTTCCCTGTATGACCGGTGTCAGAGTTTGGTTCGCATTGCCGGCAATAAGTCGGACCCGTTTCCAGTGAGGGTTGGACTCCGCCATGGCTGCCCTTTGTCACCGATTCTGTTCACTACTTTCACAGACAGAATTTCTAGGCGCAGCCAGGGCGTTGAGGGGTTCCAGTTTGATGGCCGCAGGATTCAATCTCTACTTTTTGCAGATGATGTGGTCCTGTTGGCTTCATCGAGCAGTGACCTTCAACTCTCACTGGATCGGTTCGCAGCTGAGTGTAAAGCGGCTGGAATGAGAATCAGCACCTCCAAGTCCGAGTCCATGGTTCTCACCCGGGAAAGGGTGGAGTGCCATCTCCGGGTCCGGGATGAGGTCCTGCCTCAAGTGGAAGAGTTTAAGTACCTCGGGGTCTTGTTCGCCAGTGATGGAAGGATGGACGGAGATAGACAGGCGGATTGGTGCGGCGTCTGCAGTGATGCGGACTCTGCACCAATCTGTTGTGGTGAAAAGAGGGCTGAGCCAAAAGGCAAAGCTCTCGATTTACCGGTCAATCTACGTTCCTACCCTCACCTATGGTCATGAGCTTTGGGTAGTGACCGAAAGGACCAGATCGCGGGTACAAGCGGCCGAAATGAGTTTTCTCCGCAGGGTGGCTGGGTTCTCCCTTAGAGATAGGTCGAGAAGCACTGTCATCCGGGAGAGACTCGGAGTAGAACCACTGCTCCTCCGGATTGAGAAGAGTCAGATAAGGTGGCTCGGGCATCTGGTTAGGATGCCTCCCGAACGCCTTCCTGGGGAGGTGTTCAGGGCTCGTCCAACCGGTAGGAGGCCTCAGGGAAGACCCAGGACACGTTGGAGAGACTATGTCTCTCTCTGAATTGAAGCTACAGTACACAGTGTGACAGTGAAGCATCATGATATGGGCAGGCTCTCCTACTATGGTGTTGGGTATTTAGCAGGTATATAGCAGGGATCATGGATGAGTTTGCAAATGTCAAAATACTTGAAGAGGTCATGTTGCCTTATGCTGAAGAGGACATGCCCTTGAAATGGCTGTTTCACCAAGACAATCACCCCAAACTCACTAGTAAACAAGTAAAACCTTGGTTCCAAACCAACAAAACCTTGGACCTTAATCCAAAGGACAACTTGTGGGGTGACATCAAAAAAGCTGTTTCTGAAGCCAAACCAAAAAATGTTAACGAATTGTGGAATGTTAAAGAATCTTGGAGTGGAATAACAGCTGAAAGGTGATTGGCTCTGTGCCACACACATGTGAAGCAGTTATGAAAAACTAAAAATTAGTTTAGTCATTCACAGGATTGCCAAATGCCAGAAACAAAAAAGTTTGTACAAAATAATTTGGAGATTATAAAGACGCTGCTATTTTTTTAACACCCCCCTTTCAACTAATTGGCCAATTGCACAGCCGTGTTCTTGTGTCCCCTTAGGGAGCACTTTAAACATTAGACCGTATGAAATAACAAAAAATAATTTCACTTTTTTTTTTTTTACTGAATAAGTCAACTTGAACATATGCATGGATAAAGGGTGTGTCATATACAATATAACCAATTAATGATACAACATTAACTGTGGGAAGATGTCTGCATGTAAATGAAGCATGTGTCTGCATCATTCATTCATTCATTCATTTTCTATACCGCTTATCCTCATTAGGGTCGCGGGGATGCTAGAGCCTATCCCCCTGACTTTGGGCGGAAGGCGGGGTACACCCTGGACTGGTCGCCAGTCAATCGCAGGGCACATATAGACAAACAAACATTCACACTCTAATGGACAATTTAGAGCGGCCAATGAAGCTAACATGCATGTTTTTGGAATGTGGGAGGAAACCGGAGTACCCGGAGAAAACCCACACACGCACGGGGAGAACATGCAAACTCCACACAGAGATGCCCAACGGAGACTGTGAGGCCAACGTGCAACCCAGTCATCCACCGTGCAGCCAAAAGGCCAAAAGGTGAAAGGCAATTTAAACCATCAAAAAGTTGTCTCAGACTGACTTTTGACTACTTGCAAGTCATGTTGCCAGCTTGTATGTTTTGAACGCATCTGGCGGGCCGCATTCAAATGCCCGGCAGGCCGGATGTGGCCCCCGGGCCGCAGTTTGCCCGCCCCTGCTATAGAGGCATAAAAAAATAAGGGTTCAGCTTCCAAAAGTAGTTGTCGTGGCGGTGGCTCTCACAAAGTCTGCCATGATTAGTAACAGCATGTATATAAAACGATAAAACATTGTTAGAGTTTTTAAGAAATCTTTATGGTCAAAATAGGAGGATGACATGACGTGCATTGTTACATCCCTCAAGCTAACTCGTTTTCTCTTTAGACCGCACAGAAAAGGGAAATAAATATGTGTTCATGTTTTACATAAGCATTGTGGATGATGGGCAAAATTCCCAACAAAGTGTTGTTTTCCTTAAACTGCATTTAAATTATTATTTATTCTGAAACAATTCAGTTCTTCTCTATTTTTTTTATTATTACATTTTAGACCTGTAAGTATAATATTGTGAAACTGATATTTCTGCCTAATGTTCTCATACCATCAGAATCTCATACCAGCCATTGCCTAGTCATGGTGATAAATTTCCCTATCGCCTTTCACAGCAACTATGGTGCATTCATGGACTCGAAATCTCATCGCACAAAGCAGTAAATATGTAAAACTGTGGTCAATGAATGGTGTGCATTTTATCGATTGTATTGTATCAGATGTTTATAAATTATTACCAGTTTAGGTTCAACGAGATGTGTTTTCTGATGGAAATAAAATTGAGGGAGAAAAAAAAATCCACGTTGGCTGTGAATACTGTAAGGGTCCCCGATACATTAACATTACGTTTAAGAAAAGTTCAATGAAATGAATTATGAAAAATATGACAATATGCTGGAATCTACTAAAATAGTATCTAATACGGTGCCATCTTCTGCACTCTGTGTGTATGCTAGCGGCACCGCTTCCACCAGCTGGAAAACAAACAACCACCACCATGCAACAGTTGCTAACAACAATCAACGGGAAAAAGAAGTGAAACTTGGGGACAGAGCAACAAAAAAAAAATCTGTGAATTTTGCAGGGCTGTGATTGCTGCGGCGGTCCACTGTACTCAACACAGGAGTATATTTCGAGACACAACCAGGTAATGAATACCTGGAGATCAGCGAAGCGCACAAGTGCATTCAAGGGCCAAAATGTGTACATAAAAGTACAAAAAACATGACATGTTGGCAGGTGTGCACTTTGTTTATTTTGGAATCTTTGGGTTACATTACATAATAGTTCACAAAAGCTGCCCAATGAAGTTCATAAAGTTTTCTACTGGCAAGTCTTGTCCCATGACTAAAATACCGCACCACAGAGACTGAGGGTCATACCAGCAAAGTGGAGACCGTGGAGAACAGCATAAGTGTTAACCAAGTTACCCAAACTCTCTAGCCGTGTGTCCTTAAATCAGGGGTGGGCAAACATTTTGACTCACGGGCCAAATTGAGTTAAAAAATTTGGCATATATGGTGGTCTATAAACAGAGCAACATATTTGCTCACATTCTATTCCATTTTCTTCCGCTTATCCGGGTCCGGGTCGCGGGGGCAGCAGTTTCAGTAGGGAAGTCCAGACTTCACGGTCTCCGGCGACCTCTTCCAGCTCCACCGGACGGACACCAAGGCCTTCCCAGCCCAGCTGTGAGACATAGTCCCTCCAGCGTGTCCTAGGTCTTCCCGGGGGCCTTCTCCCGGCTGGGCATGCCCGAAACACCTCAACAGGGAGGCGCCCGGGAGGCATTCTGACTAGATGCCCGAGCCACCTCAACTGTCTCCTCTCAATGTGAAGGAGCAGCGGGTCTGCTCTGAGCTCCTCCCGGATGGCCGAGCTCCTCACCCTATCTCTTAGGGTGAGTCCAGCCACCCTACGAAGGAAACTCATTTCCGCCGCTTGTATCCGCGATCTCATTCTTTCGGTCATGACCCATAACTCATGACCATATGTGAGAGTGGGAACTTAGATCGATCGGTAAACAGATCCTAAGCTCACCAAGCTGGACTCCCTCAACACCTTGACTGCGCCTAGAAATTCTGTCCATGAAGATTATGAACAGAATCAGTGACAAAGGGCAGCCTTGGCGGATGCCAATGTTCTCCTGAAACAAGCTCGACTTACTGCTGGCAATGCGAACCAGGCTCCTGCTTCAATTGTACAAGGACCGAATGGCACGTAGTAGCGGGCCACCAATCCCGTACTCCCGGAGCACCCCCCACAGGACACCGCAAGGGACACGGTCGAATGCCTTTTCCAAGTCCACAAAGCACATGTAGACCTTATAAGGGTGTAGAGCTGGTCCAGTGTTCCGCGACTGGGACGAAAACCACATTGCAGCTCCTGTAGCCGAGGTTCGACCAACGGCCGTACCCTTCTCTCCAGCACCCTGGAGTAGACTTTCCCGGGAAGGCTGAGGAGTGTGATCCCCCTATAGTTGGAGCACACCCTCTGGGCACCTTTTTTAAAAATGTGGACCACCGACCCGGTCTGCCAGTCCAGAGGTACTGTTCCCGACTTCCATGCAATGTTGTAGAGGCGTGTCAACCAACTCAGTCCCTCAACATCCAAAGCCTTGAGAAATTCCGGGCGAAACTCGTCTACCCCCGGAGCCTTGCAACTGGGGAGTGATTTAACTACCCCAATTACCTCAGCCACGGTGATAGAACTGTCCACGTACGTATCCTCAGACTCTGCTTCCTCTACGGAAGGTATGTCAGTGGGATTGAGAAGGGCCTCAAAGTATTCCTTCCACCGACCAACTATATCCCCAGTCGAGGTCAGCAAGCCCCCGTCCGCACTGTAAACGGTGAGAACTGGGGGCTGCATCCCCTTTCTGAGGTGTCGGACGGTTTGCCAGAACCTCTTCGAGGCCGACCTTAAGTCGTGCTCCATAGCCTCACTGAACTCCTCCCACACTCGAAATTTTGCCTCGACCACCGCCGAAGCCGCGAGCCGCTTGGCCTGCCGGTACCTGTCAGCTGCTTCAGGAGTCCCGCAAGCCATCCATGCTTGATAGGACTCCTTCTTCAGCTTGACAGCAGCCCTAACCCCCGGTGTCCACCATCGGGTTCGGGGCTTGCCACCACGACTGGCACCGACCACCTTGCGGCCGCAACTACGACTGGCTGCCTCAGCAATGGAGGCACGGAATACGGCCCATTCGGACCCAATATCCCGGCGGTTCTCCCTCGAGATGCAGGCGAAGCTCTGCCGGAGATGAGAGTTTAAGACTCGACGAACGGGAGACTCTGCCAAACGTTCCCAGCACACCCTCACTACGCGTTTGGGTCTACCAGGTCTGTTCAGCATCCTTCCCTGCCATCTAATCCAACTCATCACCAGGTGGTGGTCAGTTGACAGCTAGGCCCCTCTCTTCACCCGCGTCTCCAGAACATGCGGACGCAGGTCTGATGATACGACCACAAAGTCGATCATAGACCTGCGACCTAGGGTGTCCTGGTGCCAAGTGCACTTATGGACATCCTTATGTTCGAACAAGGTGTTTGTTATGGACAAACTGTGATTCGCACAGAAGTCCAGCAACAACACACCACACGGGTTCAGGTCAGGGAGGCCGTTCCCTCCCAACCACGCCCCTCCAAGTCACTATGTCATTGCCCACATGGGCGTTGAAGTCTCTCAATAGAACTATGGAGTCACCAGCTGGGGTGCTCTCCAGAACCCCTCTGATAGACTCCAAGAAGGCTGGGTACTCTGAACTGCTGTTTGGCGCGTACGCACAAACCACAGTCAGGACCCTTTCCCCAGCCCTAAGGCGTAGGGAAATAACCCTCTCGTTTACTGGGGATGACTCCAACACAGAGGCACCAAGCCGGGGGGCTAATAATACGCCCACACCAGCTCGCCGCCTCTCCCCTGCGGCAACTCCAGAGAAGAACAAGGTCCAGCCCTCTCAAGGAATTTGGTTCCAGAGCCCAAACTGTGGGTTGAGGTGAGTCCGACTATATCTAGTCAGAATCTTTCCGCCTCTTCCACAAGCTCGGGCTTCTTCCCCACCAGAGAAGTGACGTTCCACGGGTGAAAGCCTGGCCACCAGGCGCTCGCCTGCGAGCCCCTCCCCTAGGCCTGGCTCCAGGGTGAGGCCCCGGTATCCCACGTCTGGGCGAGGTGCGGTCACTCCTCTTGATTTTCTTCATCATTAGGGTCTTCTGAATCACTCTTACTCTGGCCCGTCACCTAGAACCTGCTTGCCTTGGACACCCTACCAGGGGCATAAAGCCCCCGACAACATAGCTCCTAGGAACATTCGGGCACTTAAACCCCTCCACCACGATAAGGTGGTGATTCATGGAGGATTCAAAACCATTGTGGTTTTGCTCACAATGCAACAAAACCAAAACAACACATCCACACTAACACATAAAACAACCACTACTACTAAGTGCGTGATATACAACTATAAACATAACATGTAACTTAAAACTGTTATTTCCAATAGCACGCAAGGCATGCTGGGTAGTCCAGCGGCAACAACCATATAAACTATGAACAATGGGTATTGTGCGCAGATATTTTCATGCCCACATGGTGCAGCTGGTAGATCACTTTGTGCGTTGTGTGTACAGACTGCAACTAACTATTTTGGCGCCTAAAGTGTGCCACACTGCACTGCAAGCCATGTGGGCGGCAACAGTTGTGATGTTTAAAAAAATTATTTGCAAATGCCTGCCGGGCCAGATTAAGACACTTGGCAAGCCTGACGTGGCCCACGGGCCACAGTTTGCCCACCCCTGCCTTAAATGTTACGATAAGCATTGAGCGGCAGTGGTTTCACAAGTACTAGAAAGAGCACCTTGTAGTACCTACTTCTGCCAGTGGAGAGGCCACTTTGCCTACCAGTCGGAGTAGAAACTGTGCGGTGTAATAGGGCTGTTCTTTGGGGGATGGGGTGCTGGGGGTCGATGGGAGTTGCTGAACCTCATCCCATCACCCGCAGTTTTCAGGCGGGGAAGGAAGCAGTTATCACTGAGTTTCATTAACCTGACCACATGCACCAAAAGCTGCCGCATTAGACTTAATCAAAGTGACACCGACACACTCGCTGCTCACCTGGGAAGCTCATCCCGCAGCCCGCTGGCTCTCATGTAGTCTACACGTTTACTCTACATGCATGTTTTTGCTTATTTCATCTCTCTCACACACACACACACACACACACACGTATCATTCAGAGTGTTCCAATTAAGTGCATAAAGTCCATTTGATGTGAGGTAAGTTTACTACGGTAAGCTAAATGTGATTTAAACATCAAATGGAAAGTCCAAGTGCCTTGTTAGTCACACTTGAAGTTATTAAGCTCAAATCTAAATGACAGAAATTCAATTTCAGTGCACCATATAAAATAAAATATTGTGAAATATACTCTCAGTGGACATTTCATTAGGTACAGCTGCTATTACAACAACAGAAGTATTACGTTTTAGCTTTGTGTACATTTTCAAATTTTTTTTATTTCAATGTGTGAGAAAGAACATTATAAACAAGTACTACGTAGGAATAAAAACACCATTAGAGCATTCTAGACAGTATTATCAGGAAAGGAAAGCGGACTACCCTGAATACTTCACAGTTGGGAATGTTAGTAATGATGATATGAGTGAGGTAGCTGACAAGTTGAATAACTACTTTGTTAATACTGGAAGAGGAGAACCCAAAATTCTGGTCAGTGGAGGAACGGAAGGACAGACAGGAACCCAAACTCCGTGTATCTCACTGATGTAATCAAAAAGAAAATCATTGATATTGTACATAAATGTAAAGCAAAAACCTCAACTAATTGAAATGGAATTGAGATGGAAACGCTAAAAATGCACATCAGCAGTCTATCATTCCAGACGGGTAAATTCCCAGAAAAAATGAAAACAGCTAAAGTTGTTCCAATCTTCAAAAATGGGGATAAACATCATTTCACAAACTACCGACCAATTTCACTATTACCTCAATTTTCCAAAATCTTGGAAAAATTATTCAACCATAGGTTGGACAAATTCCTCAATAAGAATGACATCCTGGCGGACAGCCAATACGGGTACAGAGCTAATATTTCCACTTCTATGGCACTGATCGAAATCACAGAGGAAATTAGAAATGCTGTAGATCATAGAAAGTGTGCAGCCTCATAAATTTCATTTAAATTCATGAATTTAACGAACGCTTTTGATACAATCAATCACAACATCCTAACTACAAAATTGGAAAGGTATGGAATCACAGGGTTAGTTCTGAACTGGGTTAAAAGCTACCTTGCAAACAGGAAGCAATACGTGAAGTTAGGAGAATATACTGTACATCTACAATTTCAAAAATATTATGTGGTGTACCACAAGGGTCAATCCTGGGACCAAAATGATTTAACCTAAACATCTGTAAAGTGACAAAACACCTAAAGCTAGTACTATTTGCAGATGATAGCACTGTTTTTGTTCTGGAGAAAACACACTAATAAGAAAACTATCAGAGGAAATGATTATACTAAAAAAATGGTTTGACAAAAACAGATTATCCTTAAATGTAAGTAAAAGGAAAATGATGCTATTTGGTAATAGCAGAAGAGATACTTGTGGGAAAATATAAAATGATGGGGAGGAAATTGAAAGGGTGAATGAACATAAGTTTTTGGGCGTCATAATTGATGACAGAATGAGTTGGAAACGTTAAAAACATACAACATAAAGTAGTATGAATGAATAACACAAAATTTGTCTGGAATCAAAAATCCCTCCAAACTCTCTATTGTTCTCTGGTGTTACCAGATCTAACTTATTGTGTGAAGATATGGGACATACTACAAAAGTACACTTCACTCGCTTGATGTACTGCAAAAAAGATCAATTAGGATAATCCATAATTCAGCGTGTAGGGAACACACAAATGCACTATTTCAAAAATCAGTTATTAAAATTTGCTGATCTGGTAAATTTTGAAACTGCTAAAATGATGCATAAAGCAAACAAAAACCAGAAACCAAAAATATACCCTTTTTTACAAGTCATACAATTTTTCTCAAATAGAGAGAAGAAATATGGCCTCTGGGACAAACTAAACTTAAAACACATATATGCAAAAACAACGCTAGAAACCTTTAGTACTTCGATACAGTATGTGGAATCAAATTAAGGAACGGATTTAGTAAGAAAATAAAACAATGCTCTGAAATGAGTGATTTTAAGAAACATTATACAGTGCAGGAAGTGTACAAATGTATTGAAATAGGGGAAAACCTAAGAGCGTAAGATTAAATAAGCTTTGCTTCTTCCTACTCCTTTTGGACATGTGGAACTGTCAAATGTATTGTGTGTATCCCAATGTCATTTATATGCATGTTCAAATCAATTAAACCATTACCATATTTGTTTTATTTTGAAATTATTACCACTCTGATATTGTAATGGGCCGCACGGTGGACGAGTGGTTAGCACATTGGCCACACAGTCCGGAGATCTGGAAGACCTGGGTTCAAATCTCCGTTGGGCGACTCTGTGTGGAGTTTGCATGTTCTCCCCGTGTGTGGGTTTTTTTTTTCCAGGTACTCCGGTTTTCTCCCACGTTCCAAAAACATGCATGTTAGCTTCATTGGCCACTCTAAATTGTCCATTAGAGTGTGAATGTTTGTTTTTCTATATGTGCCCTGCGATTGACTGGCGACCAAACCTGGGTGTACCCTGCCTCTCACCCAAAGTCTGCTGGGATAGGCTCCAGCATACCCGCGACCCTAATGAGGATAAGCGGTAAAGAAAATGAATGAATGAATGGAAAAACAGTTTATCTTTATACTGTGTTTCTTAATAAATAGGATTAAACTGTGCAGATGTTAATGCTAATATCGTAGCCGGTCATACTGTAAAAATATTTTGAAAAAACAATTACTTAATATACATACTATAAACGTCAACATATTGAGTGATTTTTTATTTACAAAAAAAATAAAAAATATATGTATAATAAATATTATTATTATTTACACAATCTATTAATCACAATTTAAGAAGACTGACTATTGTGAAAATGATTTAAAATGTGGCTGGTCCTCAGTGCCAGGTCCAACCATCCCTATAGGCAGCCAGCTACTGTATGCAGTACATCTGATACACTTTACGTTTTGAGAAGTTAGGAATTATGGCGTGATTAACTTAATACTCCCCATGGAGGAAGTGTGGCGCTTCCAATGTGACAGAGAGTAAAAATCCATTTCCGTGGACAAGAATTACTCACGCAAAGGAGTAAAATGGGAGGTTTAGATGTGTAGGAGGACTGCTTGTGTTTAAGCTCCCTGCAAAGTCTCCTGCTGGCGGCATTACGGCGCCCGTGCACCTGTCAGACAACACTAGATGACGAGGCGACGCACCTTCATCAAAAGCGGCCTAGCAGATATTAGACAACCTTCAAAAACATTAGCGACAGTCAGCCTCCATTTGCTTGCTCGGAAAATATGTTATTATATTTAAGATTCTTTTGAATGTGCAGAACGCGAGATGGACAGGCGGATTGGTGCGGCGTCTGCAGTGATGCGGACTCTGCACCGCTCTGTCGTGGTGAAGAGAGAGCTGACCCGAAAGGCAAAGCTCTCGATTTACCGGTCGATCTACGTTCCTACCCTCACCTATGGTCATGAGGTTTGGGTAGTGACCGAAAGGACAAGATGGCGGGTACAAGCGGCCGAAATGAGTTTTCTCCGCAGGGTGGCTGGACTCTCCCTTAGAGATAGGGTGAGAAGCACTGTCATCCGGGAGAGACTTGAACTCGCTGCTCCTCCGGATTGAGAGGAGCTAGATGAGGTGGCTCGGGCATCTGATTAGGATGCCTTCCGAACGCCGTCCTGGGGAGGTGTTCAGGGCACGTCCAACCGGTAGGAGGCCTCGGGGAAGACCCAGGACACGTTGGAGAGATTATGTCTCTCAGCTGGCCTGGGAACGCCTCGGCATCCGCCGGGAAGAGCTGGACGAAATGGCCGGGGAGAGGGACCTCTGGGCTTCCCTGCTTAGGTTGCTGCCCCCGCGACCCGACCTCGGATAAGCGGAAGAAAATGGATGGATGGATGGATTGAATGTGCAGTCGCATACAGTGGGACTGGTGTGGCTTCCCAGGCCAGGGTAACTGGGGGTGTCCACCGAGCGCAGCTTCATCGGAGCCGATCAATCTTCAACTGACACTTCATTTAGGCCGCAATGATGTGGACTTAGGGTTCATCACGGTTATTGGCGGTACCTGAAAGGGCTACGATGCTGCTGAATAGTGCAGATAAGGTTCTTTTTTTTTTTTTACCTCGTATTAGAATTTTTGCCCCCCCCCCATGTCATTCAACCCGGCCATCTTTATTGCTAATCAACTAAAGGATGGAGTAAGGGCTTCCTCCTCTTCTCTCTATTCGGTCCACAGGATTGTAACAAATCCTTTTCAAAAGGTAGATTTCAACCCCTCTGACTTAACATTTTCAACATTTTTTTAAACCTGCTGCCGGTGGAATATCACAGTAGCCTAACGTCCACCTGGCCTAATCCAAATGAGTGATTGGCTCCATCTAGACCACTTTTAGAAAGTTTGAGTCACATTCATTGTAAAAAAACAAGTCGAAGGAGATAGCAAAAACAAAGAACGTGACTGCATCACTGTGTGACTTTCCAACCAGGATTGAGAAGTTATGTGAAAGTTACATCTCAGAGAGAAAATGTAATGCTACATGCACTAATCTGTGAAAAAAAACAATAATGTATGTATTTAAAGTGGTGTTTCAGATCATCAAACAAATGTCAAGGACAACCAAACTGAGCACACAATGCAGTTTTAAATGAAACATTTTATTATTAAGGGAGAAAAAAAATCCAAACCTGCATGATTGCCCCCTAAACCTAATAACTGGCTGGGCCCCTTAGCAGCAACCAAGCGCTGAATGAGTATCACTGAGTCTCTTAAGGAATATAGGGGAATTTTGCCCACTCATCTTTGCTGAATTGTTGTAATTCAGCCACACTAGAGGGTTTTCCAGCATGAACCACCTTTTTAAGGTCACAGCGTCTCAGTAGAATTCAGGCTAGGCCACTTGGAAGTCCTCATTTGGTTTTTCTGCAGTCATTCAGAGTTGTCCTGCTGCAGCTGGTTTCATTCACAAACAGATGGCTTCTCCTTCAGGAGTTTTTGGTAGACAACAGAATTCATGGTTCCACTTTCCACAGTCTTCCAGGTCCTGAAGCAGCAAAAGCCACCACACTACCACCCCATTTTACTGTTGGTATAGACATTCTTTTTCGCATTACTTTTACACCAGATGTACACAGATACACATCCTCCAAAAAGTTAAACTTTTGTCTTGTCAGACCACAGAATATTTTCCCAAAGTTATTGGGAATTATGAAGATGTTTTCTGGAAAATCTGAGACAATTGTTTTTTGTGACCTCTTGGATGAATCGTCACTGCTCCTTGGGGTAATTTTGGTTAACCGGCAACTCCTGGGAAGGTTTACCGCTGTTCCGTGTTTTTGCCATTTGTGGGTAATAGTTCTCACTGTGTTTTGCTGGAGTCCCAACACTTTAGAAATGACTTTATAACCTTTTCCACATTAACGGCTCTCAGTTAATATCAGTTACGTTACGTTTTAACGGGGTCAAGCAGTCTAGGTTTGGATTTTTTTCCCCTTAATCAGAAAAAGTTTCATTTAAAAACTGCAATTTGTTCAGTTGTGCTGTCATTAACTAATATTTAAACTTGTTTGATAACCTGAGATGCAAAAAAAATCAGGAAGGAACACTTTTTTACATCATCGTATAGAAGCTACCTCTTCTATCTCGCGCTGTGCAACAAAAGAGTGAAAGTGCGTCAAAATCTGCACACCTCCTGTGTTTCCTGTGCTGACAAACACACCACACGGTGGCACAGTTACTAAGGGCCAAGTCAGTTTGACTTGGAATTTCTCATACAGCTCAACTCTATCAAACGGCCACTGAATTATACGGTATTCTCCAAAACACCACACCATTTGGCACACACCTTTAGGGGACTGACAATTTTTTAACATTGTAATTTGAGACTGGTTAAAAATGATGGCATATATAGCAACTAACTGAATATTCTAATGATTGAAACATTTGAGGATATTTGTATTACTTGTGTGCTAGCATGCCATTCAAAGTATTTTGGCTACAACCCATGTGTATTTCACATGATTGTATAATGATTACAATGAGGAAGAAGTTATCCCCATCTTTATGTCTTCCCACAACCACCCAAAGATGGTTCAGTGTGGGTCGGGAGTCAGGTCAGCACCCCACTTGCCCTCCACCGCCTTTACTGAGTTCATGGCGAGGCCCCCCTGGCGAATCCCTCACGGACCAAACGCCTGAGAGGCACAAAGATACCCCCTTAAGGAGCTTTGCTTTCTGCAAGAAACTTAATCTCCTTTTGAAACGCCATGCCGAGGCTCCTCACAAGCCCCCCGAATGAAGCCAGGGAGGGGGCCGTGGAGTATCTACGAGTCCACATGGTAGCCCAGCCCAAATCTGAATATGCGAGGCGATACGCAGCTGAGGCGCTCTGACGCCAGCGCGGGGAATTAAACCTGCGACAGGCCACGCCAAATATACCACCTCGACCTGCAGGCATTCAGCCTCCGCACCCGAGCATGACGGCCTGTGAACGACTGACATGACAACACAGACGCCAACTGGAGGGAAGTCAAGAGAAATGAGCGGCCTTCATTGCTTTAAGGAAGGAAAGTCAGTCAGTCCAGAAAATTGCAAAAACTTTGAATGTGAAAGTGTGTCCAAACCTTTGGCCTGTACTGTACTTTAGCCGAGCAAGAACCCATTTTGATTGACACAGATCTCCTGAATGTGTGACCAACATAATAACCACTAGGCCACTGTGTGGCAATAATAAAAAAAATAATAATTATTATTATTATTAATATATTATAATAATTATATTACTAACAATAATAAGAATAATAATAATGGTTGTTATTATTAATACTACTGTATTGTATGCTAATTGTATACTAATAATAAAATCATATTTTATTTGTAAATTACAGTATAGAATTTATTGTTATTACCATTATTATTAGTAGTGATGTTGCTGTGGGGTCAAAATAATGTATTATTTATAATTTACTATATACAATTTATTATTATTATAACAAGGAATTCATTTGTGATGCAAGATTATTGTTATAATATATAATATTATAATATTTCGGCTCCACTACTGCTGAATACAGTATAATCCTGAAAGATGGACAGAATATGCTTAACCTGCATTAAAGTCCTCATCAGGTAACAGCTTGATCAAGTGTGTTTCATAGCTTAAAATGACTCCCACACCCCTACTCTGCCTCGTGGCCAAAGGGCACGGCAACTAAATGTGAACCCTGAGAGGACTGCGTCAAGATCTCTACGGTGTTTTATTCAAAAGGAGGTGTGACAGATTACCCAAGAAAGGGGTGGATTCCTGAACAGTGGCGCTCATAACCCAAAACACTCTGGGACCCGTGCAGCGACATGCTCCTTTAGCAGCCTGTCAGCAGACTATTCCCCAAAGCAAACACATCCAAGGCTTTTCAAAAGCCTTCATAAACTCTTTAAAAAGGACTTTAGAGTGCTGAAGAGGCCCTAAGAAAACAAGATGTGTGCAAGGCAAACAGACCTTACAAAGCCTGTGGACATGGTGTCTTCAGCAGGCCTAACGGGGGTTACGGTGTTTCACTTGTAGGCGCCTGAAAGGAAAGGCACATTTTATCTCAGTGGGTCCACAACACATGCGGAGCGGTGCTGTATTTTATGCTGTAGCTAAACTAGACGAGAAAAGTTGAATGACCTGCCTGTTTAAACTCTTACACCTACTTGTGGTCTGCAGTATGTCACGTTTCAGCTTCTATTTAGTACAGTATAAGGGACACTTCCACGGGAAGTAAACTTGGCTATACAATACTTTAGAGCAGTCAGAGCAGCTTGTTCAGCAGTAGAGATTTACTATGCATTGTTGTTGTTGTCTAGAAAGCTGGCAACACGAGTACTCAAGTCATGGTGCTGTTTGGTAGCGTCATGGTGCTGTTTGGTAGCGTCATGGTGCTGGTTGGTAGCGTCAGGGTGCTGGTTGGTAGCGTCAGAGTGCTGGTTGGTAGCGTCAGGGTGCTGGTTGGTAGCGTCAGGGTGCTGGTTGGTAGCGTCAGGGTGCTGGTTGGTAGCGTCATGGTGCTGGTTGGTAGCGTCATGGTGCTGGTTGGTAGCGTCA